>NW_020870940.1:19492-42528 GCF_003789085.1 Penaeus vannamei
ATGGGCGTCGGGGTGGGCGTAGGGGAAGGGGTTGTGGGCGGGGGGGGATGTTTATTTAATGAGACGAAGGATATGAAGGAATCGGCGGCGACGAGATGGAACCGTGGGTAGCCTGGGTAAAAATGGCGACTTTTTTTTATTTTTTTATTATTTTTTACTACTATTAATTTTTGTATGATTTGGGTGTTGGTTACTGTATTGGTTTATGTTTTTTTCTTATGATTTTTTTTTTTTTTTTTTTTTTTGGGGGGGGATTGGTTATTATTTTGGTTATTCGTATTATTGCTATGGTTATTTTTGTTGTTTTCTTTTATTAATTATGTTTTCTTATTTCATTCTCCTTCTCTTCTTCTCCCTCTCGTCGTCTTCCTCTCTCTCCTCCCTCCCTCCCTCCCTCCTCCTCCCCCTCCCCTCCCTCTTCTCCCCTCTTCCTCCCTCCCTCTCCTCCCTCCTTCTTCCTCTCCCTCTCCCTTCCTTCTCCTCCTCCTCTCCTCTCTCCTTCAATCCTTTTTCTCTCTATTCCTCGTTGTTTCTCTTAAATTCCCCATCTACGCTTTCGTGTTTACCATCCGAGCAGATTGAGGAGAAGAAAGGGAAATAGAGAGAATAAAAGCAAGAAGGAGAGAGGGATGAAAGCGGAAGAGATGAAAGCAAAAGTTAAAAGAAAAGGAATTAAGGGAGAAGGTAAAAATAAGAAGATAAGAAGATAAAGAACAGAGAGAGAGAAGAAACAAAAGAAAAGAGGCAGGGAAAAGATAAAGAAAATGAAAGATGAGATAAAAGGAATTTTTAAAAAATGAGAATGATAAAAAATAAAAATATAGAAATGATAAATAGAATGATAAAATAAGATTTAAGAAAAAATATATAAAAACGGGATTTAAGGTTTAAGAGATAAAGTTAGATAGAATTAAAAGGAAGAGGTAAAGAGATGAAAGAAAGGAAGAGGAAAAAGGAAGATAAATGATAAAAGCAGGAGAGAATTTGCAAGGAAGTTTGATGTCGAAAAGAATGAAGAAGAAAAAAGGAAAATGATAGTATATATTTTTAAGAAGAATAAAGAAGCCAATTCTGTTTATTGTTATTATTATTATAGTTGTTGTTGTTGTTAATATTATTATTATTGACGTCATCGTCATCATCAGCATCAATATCATCGTCGTAGTCATCATTATCACCATCATCATCATCATCATATCATCATCATCATCATCATACCCATCACCATCATATCATCATCATCATCACCATCATCATCATCATCATCAATCATCCATCATCATCATCAACAATTATCATCATCACCACCATCATCACCACCACCATCATCATCATCACCAATCATCACCACCATCCTCATCATCATCATTATTAATTTTCGAAATGGGTTAACTCTTAAAACGAAAAAACGACATACTCATGGCAGAGAGGGAGATGAATAAGAAAAGACAAAACTCATAAAACCACTCACTCTCTCTCTCCGGTCAAAAGAAATAAAAAAAAAGAAAAAAACAAGGAAAATCGCGAAAATAAAGAAAACAAGGAAAATAAGAAAAGAAAATATCCTGACAAGCCTCGATACGTTGCATAAGACGATAAAAGCAAGAACTAAAAGATAAGATGCAAGTTATGTAAAGAATCGTCGATTTTTTTTATATGCAGTAATAAAAAAGGCAGAGAAACGACAAGGAAAAATTTATGTGCATTACAGAATAACAAAAAAAAATCGTATATTGGTAAAAAAAAAAAAATAATAATATAAAAATAAAAAAAAAATGTATATTGGTAAAAAAAAAAAAAAAAAAAAAATATGGTGATGAAATAATGTGGTTCTTTAAAAAAAAGAATAATAATAGTATGAAAAAAGAAAAGAAAAAAAAAAACATAATATGGATCATCGCCTAAAACAATTAGGAAATAGATGTGTTAAATATATTGATTAAAAATGAAAAAAATGAGGGAGAAACTACGGTGATCTTCGGTTCATCGCATATGAAAAAAATAATAAAACAACTTTGAGTTTATTACCAAAGAAGAAGAAAAAATGATGCTAAAAATAATAATGATAATAAAAAATATATTATCAATAATGAAACCAAAAATATATTATGTTCATAGTACAAAACAATAAAAAATACAATATTTTATTCAACAACAAATAGAAAAAAATAAAAACAAACCACACAAAACACGACACTGAGCTCATTGCCTAAACAACTAAACCAAAACAAAAAGAAATATTGAAAAAAAAAGCGACAATGTTGGGTTCGGTGCAGTGAGACATCCAGCGGAACCCTCGCCCACCACATCCGAAGAAGGGGCATTGGTTCCACACGCCCGCGCGCTCCTCTCACGGGCGGCCTAATGGCTCCTTGGATGGGCGTGGGGAGACTCGTCTGAATGTCTCAAGTGCTGGTTTGAAATCGCCCTTATGCTCCTCTTCCCCCCTTGTCGCCTTCTGTCCCTTCCTTTCTTAGACCGAAAGGGGGGAATGGGAGGAAAAGAGAAGAGGGAAGAGAGGTAATGTTGGGGATTTTTTTTTCATCGTCTGTCCCTTCCTTTCTTAGACCGAAAGGGGGGAATGGGAGAAAAAGAGAAGAGGGAAAGAAGAAAATGTTGGGGATTTTTTTTTTCATCTTCTGTCCCTTTCTTTCTTAGACCGAAAAGGGGGTGAAAATTAGGAAAAAGAGAAGAGGAAGAGTTTTTTTTTTTCTTTTCCTCCTCCTCTCCCTTCTCTCCCTCCTTTCCCTCTCCCCTCCTCTCCCTTCTCCTTCCTCCTCTCCCTCCCCTCCCTCCCTCCCTCCCTCCCCTCCTCTCCTCCCTCCCTCCTCCCTCCCTACCTCCCCCTCCTCCCCTCCACTTCCTTACCCTCCCCTCCCTCCTCTCCCCCTCCCCCTCCTCCTCCCTCCCTCCACCCAGACATCCACGGTGAATGTTTTAACCGCTGTTGAATGCTTCTTCGCGGCGCCTTGAGACTGTCACAAGGAGATGGGCAAGCAGGCAGGCAGGCAAGCAGGCGAGGGAAGGAAGGAAGCAGGCAGAGAGGCAAGCAGGAGGTAGAATGCTTCCTGAGGAGGATCAGTTGCTTGGGGAATATCTTGAGTTTGGATTTTTTTTTTTTTTTTTTTTTTTTTTTTTTTTGTATTTGTTTTTTTATATTTTCCTCTCTCTTTCTTTTTTTCTTATTCTTGAAATAAGAGAAAAGTGAAAATATGAAAATTTGATGAAGGAAGTAGGAAAAAAAGATAAATACAAAGAAAGAAAGATGGAGGGAGGATAAGACAAGAAAGAACAAGAAAAGATATATTAAAAAAAAAAGAGGAAGAAAAAAGAAGCAAAGAATGATAAAAGGAGACGAGGCCAAGAAAGAATATTTAGAAAGAGAAAAGAAAAAGAAGAGAATGACAAGAAAGAACAAGAAAATATATATTAAAAAAGAGGAAGAAGAAAAAGGAAAAAAAAGAAAAGACACGCTAAGAAAGAGAAAGACGAAAAAGAAGAGAATGACAAGAAAACAAACGAAAATATAATTAGAAAGAGGAAGAAGGAAAAGAAGAGAATAATAAAGGAGACAAGGTCATGTACGGCCGACCTGATTGTCTCTCGTGATCTATCATTATTATTATTTTGGGGGGGGGGGGGGATTTTAGCGTTTTTAATATTTTTTCCTGATTTTAGCTTGATTATCTGGCGCTCAGATCCGAAAACATGATTGGGGGAATTTGGGCGATTTTTGGAATTATTGTTTTATTTACCTTTATTTAGTTAGTTAGTTGGGTTTGTCTTTTAAATGCTTGTGTTTTTATTTTCTTTGTTTTTTAATGTTTGTGAGTTTGTTTTTTATCTGTGTTGCGCTTTTGTTTTGATGTTTGCGTGATTTTTTTGTATCAACTTATTTTTTATTTTATTTTATTTTTTATTTTATTTTACTTTTTTTTTTTATTGCTTTTGTGTCATTTTTTTTTTTTATGTTTTTGGGTATTTTTTCTATTTTACTCTTTTTTTTTTTTTGGTGCTAGCATGAGAATTTTTTCCTATTTTTCTATTTTTCTCTAAATGAAAAGGTGAAAGTAAGAGCTAGAGGAAGAGAGAGACGGATTGAGGAAAGAAGATAATATTTACAAAAGTGTCCCCGAGTTCATTATAGTTCCCTCTCTCGCCGCTAGATGGCCAACCACAACAGACGAGTACGCTCTCTTTCTTATTCCTATCAACCTCTCTTATCTGTTTTATCCTCTTTCTCTCTCCTCTCTCTCTCTCTCTTCTCTCTCCTCTTCTCCTCTCTCTCTCTCTTTCCTCTCTCTCTCTCTCCTCTCTCTCTCTCTCCTCCTCTCCCTTCCTCCTTCTTTTTCCTTCTTCTTCTTCTCCCTTCTCCTCCTTCTTCCTCTTCTTCCTCCTCCTGCCTCCTCCTTCTTCTTACTTTTTCTTCTTCTTCTTCTTCTCTCTTCTTCTTCTCCTCCTCCTCCTCCTCCTCCTCCTCCTCCTCCCCTCCCCCTCCTCCCTCCTCCCTCCTCCTTCTCCCCCTCCTCCTCCTCCTCCTCCCCCTCCTCCTCCTCCTCTCCTCCTCCTTCTCCTCCTCCTCTTCTTCCTTCTTCACTGCTTCCTTCTCTTCCCTCTATTCCTCCCTTTCATCTCCTCATATCATTTTCACCCATATCAACTATATATACATGTATATGAAAATCAACGTTTTATCAGGCCCCTTTAAGAAAAATATATGCTAATTAAGACCACAAAAACCTAGAAATTGTTGCAACGAAAACGGGAGATGCACGGGAGACTTAATCATTGTCAAACACACCTCATTTTCGATCGGAAGGAAGGAAGTGACATGCGCTCTCCGTTTCACCTCATACCTATGTTGACCTTCTCCATATTGGCTCGGAGCGGAGGGGTTTACGGGAACAAAAAAAAAAGGAAAAGAAAAAAAAAAGTGCGGAAGAGATTATATTTAATGCATCGTCTGTGATGTATCTCGGAGGGGTGGTTGGTGTGCACAGTTTTTTTTTTTTTTTTTTTTTTTTTTTTTTTTTAACTCCTAATGGGCTAATAAAAGTTTGGTGAGGAGTCAGCGAAAGTGAGAAGCTTGGAAACATAGGGGGATGGAACAAAAGGATACGTCTCTATGTCGTTCTGTCTGTACTGTTGTATCTCTTTGTCTTTCTCTTATTTTTTATTTAACCTGTCTGTATGTATTGTCGTGTTTTATTTTCTATCTATATATTATTCTATTTTATCTGTCTAAATTCTGCCGTTTGTGTTCTTTTATATTGTATGTGTATTTGGTGTCTATTCTGTATACTCCAATGTCTGTCTGCTTATGAGTGTGTAGTTGGTCCTGATATGTGTCTGCTATGTGTGTTGAATGTGTGTACTGGATGTGTCGTGTGGTGTATGGTCCTGCTTGCTGTTCGTGGTCTTCTCCCATTTGTTTTGCTATCGAGCGTACTTCTGCTTCTTGTTTGATTGGTATGTGTTCTTTTTTGAATCCGGCTCTGCCGTATGTCGTCGCTTGCACATGTGACTTAATTCGAATTGTATCTTACTGGTGGCCTTGGCTCAGGACGGTAGTATGTACGTCTTCATGTTCCTTGTCGGTGTCTTCTGTTTGTTGCCCTGGGATTATTGACTTAGATATGTCATATAGTATAATTCTAGCCGACTGTGACGATAGAGGATGCCATCTTGGAACTAGGAAAGACTTAGTCTACGTGTGTTCACGAAAAGTATGAATTTATCATGGCTGCTTCGCCGGCGCACCTTCAGGCACCTAGCATAGCTATTGGGGAGCGGTGGGTCAGGGGGGAGAGGGGGAGGGCGATTGCAACCAGAGTCGTGGCACTAAACGAATAACGGAGGGAAGAGCGAGAGGAGAAGAGAGGAGAGGAGGAGAGGTGGAGAGAGAGAGAGTGGGGGAGGGAGAGTGAGGAGTGAATGGAGACAGAGCAGAATAAGAGCGGGAGAGGGAAGGAGGGTAGGAGAGAAGAGAGAGACGGGAGGAGATGGAGGAGAGAGGGAAAGAGGGAGCGACGATGAGATGAGAGAGGAGGAGAGAGAGAGAGAGAGTAGAGAGAGGACAGAGAAGAAGCGAGGCAGTAGGAAGAGGGAGGGGAGGGAGGGAGGGAGGGAGGGCAGAGGAGGAGCGTAGGACAGGAGGAGAAGAGAGGGAGAGTCCGGGAGAGGGAGGAGGAGGAGGGGGAGGGAAGAGAGGGAGAAGAGAGGCAATCGAGGGAGAGGCAAGAAAGAGTGAAGAGGATCGAAGAGTGACCGCACAGGGAAGAGGGAAGACTGAGGAAGAGGGAGAAGGAGGACAGGGAGAAAAGAAGAGGGATACCAGGAGAGAGGTTAGATAGAAAAGCGGTAGTATGGGAAATATAAGATGAAGAGGACGGTAGATCAGAGAAGGAAACTATGTAGGAACGAGAGCGACGAAGCTACTAGAGAGAGGGAATACCGACGAGCGAAGAGTACTAGAAAATGCAGGGAATAGAGAAGTGAGAAGTACTAGAAAGGAGGGGAATAGAGAGAAGAGAGTCACGAGAAAGAGGAGAGAGAGAGAGAGTAGCTAATCGAGAAAGAGAGAGAGAGAGGTAAACGAGAAAGAGAAGAAGAGTAGAGTAGCGAGCAAAGAGAGAGCATGAGAGTACCAGAAAGGAGGGAGAGGGAGAGGGAGGGTGACGGGCCAATGATTTTTAGAAACAAGCAGTACCGGAGTATCTAGCGAAGGCGATCATGTGATTTTTAAAGGGAGAGTCGACAGGCAGTGTAGATCAGGCCGTATCTGCATCTGGGCGTGTAGGGGCTGTATGGGTATGTATTTGGGGGATAGGGGGGGTAGGGATTGGGGGGGCTCATAAAGTTTACCGACGTAACCCTCAAGTATAAGGTATCGGTAGGTGAAGAGGGAGAGAGAGGAGGGAGGGGGATAGGAAGGGGAGGGAGGGGAAGGGAGAGAGGCACGGGGGGAGGGGGGATGAGAGAGAGAGAGGGAGAGATGAAGGGATCGGTGATTGGGGAAGAAAGAAGGGCAGGTGATGGGAGAAGCAGTAAATAGAGGGACAGCAAAAAGAGAGAGAATGGGAACAAGTGCAGGGGAGAAGAGAGGAGAGGAATGGGAAGAGAAGAGAGAAGGGGAAGGGGAAGGGAGGAATAGAGACGAGAGGAGAGGAAAGAGAAGGAAGGGGAGGAAAGGAAAAGAAAGGGAGGAAAGAAAGAGACGGAAGGGGACGGAAGGGGAAGGGAAAGGGAGCGTAGGTAGGTAAGGGAGGGGGGAGGAGGAGAAAAGAGAAAGAGAGGAGGATAGGGAAGGAGGGGAAAGCGAGGAGGGGGAGGAAAAGGAGGGGGGAAGAAGCGTAGGTAGGTAAGGGAGGGGGGAGAGGAGAAAAGAGAAGAGAGGAAGGATAGGGAAGGAAGGGGAAGCGAGGGGAGGGGAGGAACCAAGGGCCACACGAGGGGAAAATTGTTTGTTGTCCGAGATTACAGACAGAAGGGCTTCTCGTCGCTTTATTTTCTTTTTTTCTTTTCCGTTATTTGTTTGTGCGTTCGCGGGAGATAAAAGGAAAATAGGGAGGGTTTTAGATGAGGGCAGAAGTGGCTGTGGTCGAGGAGGAGGAGGAGGTGGTGGTGGGTGTGGAGGAAGAGGGAGGAGGAAGGAGGAGAGGAGGAGAGGGAGAGAGGAGGAGAAGGAGGAGGGTGGTGGTGATGGTGGAGGAGAGAAGGAGGAGAGGAGAAGAAGGAGGAGGAAGAGGAGGAGAAACTGAAGGAGAAATGGAGGAAAGGAGAGAAGGCGGGAGGGGGTTGAGGAGGCGGGGTGGAATATACGAAGGGAACAGGTAGAGAGAGAGAGAGAAGAGAGGAGAGGAAAACAGACAGACAAGACAGAGGAGAGAAAAAAACAGGCAACGAACAGACAGAGGGGAGGGGGGTTAGAAAAAGAAGAGGAGAGGGAGAGAGAAGAGTGAGAGATGTGGAGAGGGAATCCATAAAAAGGCGGCCGTAAAAATTGGCAATTCCGGAAGGTGTTTCCCGGCGCACCTGGCCCCCGGAGGGAGTCTCGCGGCCGCGAGTGGGGGGGGGGGGGGGGGCGCTCGGCGACGGGCGCCGCGCCCCCGGGTTCGGATCTAATTATATGATTTTTTATGTCCCGTTTTTATGTCTCTGTCGGGTTTAGGTTGGGGTGTACACGCGCCTACACAGACGGATGTCACGTACACGCCGCGCACACACAACAACACGCACCACACAACACACACACCACACACACACACACACACACCACACACACCCACACACACACCACACACACACACACACACACACACACACACACATACACATACCACCATACACACATACAACACCCTCCTTTGTCCAAGTTCCTTCCCCGCCTCCGTCCTTCTCGTCTCTCGCTCATCCCTTCCTTATATCTCCTCGCCAATACACATCGCTCCTCCTTCCCCACATCAGACTCCCTCCTTCCCATCCTACATCCTCTCTCCATCCAAACCCCCTCTGATCCTCATCCACCCCCCCTTCTTCCTCCTCATCCCCTTCCTGTTCCTTCTCCCTCCAAGCCCCCTCCTCCTCCCTCCCCCTCCTTCCCCCCCATCTCCCCATCTCTCCCACCTCTCTCCCATCCTCCCCCATCTCCCCCTCCTTCCCCCACCATCTTCCCCATCCCTCATCTTCCCCCCCTTCCTCATACCATTTAGCTTATGTTACGGGCGACTAAATTTATTCATGAGAATTTTCGTCCGGTGCTGTGTATAATGATGTTGTCCGCGCGGGAGGGAGAAAAAAAAAAGGTTCATGGATTGGATAATTTAGTCCAAGAGCATGAATTTTCATGAGTCCCCGTCAATGTCATATCTGCCAGATGAGGGGGGGAAGGGGGGATGGAGGGAAGGGGTAGGGGGTAGGTGTTGGGAAGGGGGGTAAGGTGGGGGGTGAATGGGGGATAGGGTGTTTGGGGGATGTCGGGGGAAGGGGAGGGGTAGGTGTTGGGGGATTCGGGGGAAAGGGGGAAGAGGGGGTATGTGTTTGGAGAGGTCGGGGGAAGAGGGTGGTTGGTATGTGTTCGAGGTTAGGGGGAAGGGTAGGGTTGGGGGAGGTCGGGGGAAGGGGGAGGTGTTTGGGGCGAGGGTTGAATATGTAGGGAAGGTTGTTACTCGAGTCATAGGGAGGGGAGAGTGGGTGAAGGAGGAGGGGATGTAGATGTGGGGAGGAGGTGGTGTAGAGATGGGGGAGGGAGTGGGAAGTGGGGGGAGGGGGTTGTAGAGAAGGGGGAGTGGGAGGGGGGTGGGGGTGTAGAGAAAAAGAGGCGAAGGAGATGGGGTGAAGAGGAAAAAAGTAAAGAGAACAGGAAGAGAGGATTTTAAGAAAGAGAAAAGGAATGGGATGTAGGGAAAAAAAGAAGGGAAGAAGGGTTTTAAGAAAGAGAAAAGGGATGAGTATTGAAGAGGAGAATAGATTTAAGGAAGAGGAAGGAAATGGGATGTAGCCCCCCCCCCCACAAAAAATAATAAAAAAAAATCAGATAATAATGATAATGATAAATGAAAGAATGATAATATAGCAATAAAAGAAAAGAGGGAGTGCAGAGAGAAGAGGAAGGAAAGGGGGAAGAAAGACCTGCAAAGAGGAAGAGGGAAAATTTGTTTGCCATACTTCTCCTTCCCTCTTTCGGTTTCCTTTCATTATTCACATTTCCGTTCCTTTTGTGTCCCCCCTCTTGGTGGCGGGGTGGGGAGGGGGGGATGGGGGGGTCTTATTTATTCTCCTTTTTAGGGGGCGAAAGGGAGTGTGGGGGGGAGGAGGGGGAGGAAGGGTCCTTTTGTCTTTGCCGTCTTTTCGAGTTATTTTTCGTTCAAGCGCAGATTGAAAGCACGCATGCACGCGCTGCTTTTCTCTGGAGAGGACAGACCGGGAAGAGAGAGGAAGGAGAAAGCGAGAGAGAAGAGAGAGAGGAGAGGTGAAGAGAGAGAGAGAGAGAGAGAGACGAGGAGAGAGAGAGAGACAGAGAGAGCGAGAGATGAGAAAGCCCGCAGAGCGAGAGAGAGCGAGTACGAGAGAGAGAGAGAGCGATGAGAAGGAGAGCGAGAGAGCGAGAACGACGAGAGAGCGAGATCCCGACCCGCCAGAGAGAGCCGAGAGAGGGCGAAGGAGAGCGGAGCGGGCGAGAGAGGCACAGAGCGACGAGAGAGAGAGAGCGAGAGACCGACAGGAGAGCGAGAGAGGAAGAGGAGCGACTGAGACGAAGAGAGCAGAGTGAAGAGAGGAGCAGAGAGAGAGAGAGAGCGAGACAGAGAGAGAGAGAGCCGAGAGAGAGGAGAGCTGAGAGAGAGAGAGAGCGAGAGAGAGAGAGAGCGAGAGAGAGATGAGAGCGAGAGAGACGATGAGACGAAGAGAGAGAGAGCGAGGAGAGAGAGGGAGAGGGAGAGGGAGAGGGAGAGGGAGAGGGAGAGGGAGAGGGAGGGAGGAGGAGGGAGGAGGGAGGGAGGAGGGAGGGAGGGAGGGAGGAGGGAGAGGAGAGAGAGAGAGAGAGAGAGAGGAGAGAAGAGAGAGAGAGAAGAAGAGAGAGAGAGAGAGAAGAGAGAGAGATGAGAGAGAGAGAGAGAGAGAAGGTGGAAGGAAAGAGAGAGAGAGAGAGGAGGGAGGGAGGAAAGAGAGGAGGGTGGAGGGGAAAGAGTAGGGGGGGTGGGAAGAAAGAGAGAGAGAGAAGAGAAGGGTGGAGCCGAACAGAGAGGAAAGGAGGAGAAGAAAGGAGAAGGAGGGAAGGAAGAGAGAGAGAGAAGAGGACAGTAGCAAGAGATAGAAATAAAAAATAAGAGATGGCAGAAATAAATAAAAGAGGGGACCCGGAGCACGGGATGAGGGGGTTGTGGAGGGGGGTGAATAATTATTAAAGGGTAAAAGTTTCCAGGAAAAAAAAAACTGAACCTCGTATTTTGTCCATTTTACACGGACTGTGGTTCAAAATGGGCTCGAGGTAGAAAAAAATAAAATATTTTTACATTTTTTTTTTTTTTCAACCATACTTTTTTTTTTCATCCAGTATCGCTGAGTATTAACCATGTCAAATCAGATTAGATGTGTTGGATTTTTTTCTTTTGTTCAGATGAGATGGCTGGATAGATTAATAGAGAGATGGGTAGTACTTTCAGGTATAATATGTATGTAATTATGTATGTATCTTGTCATGTTTCTCTTTCTTTCTCCCTCTCTTTTCTTCTTTTTCTTTTCTCTTTCTCTGTTCTCTTTTCTCTTGTCTTTTTCTCTCTTCTCTCTTCTCTCTTTCTCTCTCTCTCTTCTCTCTCTTCTCTCTCTCTCTATCTATCTATCTATCTATCTATCTATCTATCTATCTAATCTATCTCTCTCTCTCTCTTTCCCTCTCCTTCCCTCTCTTTCCCCCCTCTCCTCTTTCCCCCCTCTCTCTCTTTTCCCCTCTCTCTCTTTCCCCTCTCTCTTTTCCCTCTCTTTCCCTCTCTCTCTCTTTCCCCTCTCTTTCCCTCTTCCTTCTCCCTCTCCTTATCTGTTTAACTATCTCAGTCTCTCTCTTCACCCCTCCGTTCTCCCCCCTTATGTTTATATATGCATTTTCGTTGTGTCATTCTTTCTTTCCTGTGTATCTATGTACCCGTACGAATATATATATATATATAATATATAATATATATATATAATATATATATATATATATATATATATATATATATAAAATTTATCTTTCTTTTTCTTTTTTTCATTATTATTATTATTATTATTATTATTATTATTATTATTATTATTATTATTTATTATTATTATTATTAATTATTTTTAATGTATTCACGAAATGTTTGACTAATTCTCTTTCCATATTCTTCCAGGTAGATTGGCGTCTCTTCCACCACACCCGCCCCCGTCTCGAAAACCCCTACCTCCTTTAACGCAATCTTGTGAGTACCCGAACATGTCAATTAAAAAAAAAAAAAGAAAAAAATAAACTTTTTTTTTTTTTTTTTTTTTTTTTTTTTTTTTTTTTTTTTTTTTGACGACGACGACGAACTATTCGTCGACTGGTTTTGACACTTCGACAACAACAGCGGTGGTCTATTGACATGTTCTTTTTTTTTTTTTTTTTTTTTTTTTTTTTTTCCTTTCTTTTGAGAATCTGTTCATCCCAGTGATGTATGGCGCGTGCATGTGGTGTCGGTGAGAGGGGAGGGAGTGTGAGGGAAGGGAGAAGTGGAGGGGATGGGAGGGTGGGAAGAGGGGGGAGGGGGGAGGGGAGGGGAGGGAACGGAAGGGAAGAGAATGGGAAAGGTGGAGAGGAGAGGAGAAGGAAGAGGAGAGGAGGAAGGGGGAGAGGAGAAGGGAGGAGAGGAGAGGAGAGGAGAGGGGAAGGGGGGATGACAGGAAAGTAGAGGAGAGAGGGAGAATGGTAGGGAGAGGGCTAGAAAAAGCAAAGGGGAGAGGGAGGGAAGGGAGGAGAGATGTAGGAGAAGAGGGAGGAGAGGATAGAGAGATAAGGGAGAATAGGTAGAGGGGAAGACTTGGAAAGAACAAAGGGGGAGGAAGGGAATTGGGGAGAGAAGTGGGGAGGAAGGGAGGCAGGAAACGAAAGGAAAGAAGGAGAGGGGAGAAGGGAGGGAGGGAGAGGAGGGAAAGGGAGATGGAAAAAAAGGAAAGGGGGAGGGTGGGGGTGGGGGGGAGAGGAGGAAAGTGTTGAAAGGAGCGGAAACTAGAGGTACAAAAGGTTTTCCAAAGGAGAGGATTTTAAGGAGGAGGAGGAGGAGGAGGAAGGGCAGGAAAAGGAGGAAGTAAGAGAGGGAGAGAGAAGCAGTGGGAGGAGCAAAAAATAAGATGTGGGGACAGAGAAGACAAGAGTCAGAGGAAGCAGAAACTTCAGGCAAAGAGAGAGAGAGAGAGAGAGAGAGAGAGAGAGAGAGAGAGAGAGAGGAGAGAGAGAGAGAGAGAGAGAGAGAGAGAGAGAGACGAGAGAGATGAGAGAGAGAGATTAGAAAGAAAGAGAGAAAATAGAAAGAAAAATAAAAGTTTGAAAGAAAGAAAAACAACCAAAAAAAAAAGTAGAAAGAAAGAGAAAGACCGAACGAGCTAACCAACACCGAATAAGAGAAAGAAAGAAAAGGAAGAGAGAAAAAAAGAGAGAGAAACAGACTGGAAACAGAAAGAGAAACATTGACAGTTACAGCGCAGAGTGGACTAATTGACGCCGTAGCTCACCCCGCCAGGCACCAACGTCCTTCGCTCGCGGCTGACGAAGGCGCTGGGGGGTGGGGGCGGGCGGAGGTGGGGGGAGGTGGTGGGGGGGCGAGGGGGGAGGGGGGTGAGGTGGAGGGGTGGGGGGTGGGAGGGGGAGTTGTTGGGGTGAGGAGGGGGAGTGTGGTGCGTGGAGGGTGGGTGTGTTGGGGGGTTGGGTGTTGACGTGGAGTGTTGTGTGTGTGTTGCGTGCTGTGCCGTGCGTGTGTGTGCGTGTGTGTGGTGTGTGTGTGTGTGTGTGTGTGTGTGTGTGTGTGTCTCGTGTGTCTGTGTCTGTGAGATGAGCGTGAATCTCTGTGTACGCTCGTGTGTTTGTGCGTAAGAGTGTGAGTTATAAGTGTGTGTGTGTGTGTGTGTGTGTGTGTGTGTGTGTTTATTATCGTGATGGGGAGAGCGGCGAGTGTCAGGTGGAGCGAGGGAAGTTTCTGGAAAGATGCGGGCTGGGGCGATTTATTGCTTGCGCAGGAGAGGGAGAGAGAGGGGGAGAGAGCAGAGAGAGAAGGGAGGGAGAAGGGAGAGAGGGAGGAGGGAGAAGGAGAGAGAAAGAGAAGAGAGAGGAAGGGATGAGGGCTAGGGAGAGGGGAGAAGAGAGAAAGGGAGAGAAAAGGAGAGGATGAGAGCGTGGAGAAAGAGGGGAGAGGAGAGGAGATGAGGGAGAAGAGGAGAGAGGGGGGAGATGAGGGAGGGGAGAGGAAAGAGGGGAGAGGGAAGGGAGAGAGGGAAAGGAGAGAGAAAGGTTTAGAGAGAGAGACGGAAGAGACGAAGACAGAGGAAGAGAGAGAGAGAAAAGAATTGGATCGTTTATTTATGTGTTTTTATGTTTTATTTGCTTCGATTTATCTGTTTCCTTTTTTTGTTTTTGTTTTGTTTTCACTTTTGATATATTTGGGCGGTATTTTTGCTGTTTTACGCATTTTCGTTCGGGCGTTCTGTTAGTAAACTTTTATTTATTCACTTATTTGTTTCCCCTCTTTATCATGCGCCCTATCTTCTCTATCTATCTCTTCTCTCCTCTCTCTTCTCTCTCTCTCTCTCTCTCTCTCTCTCTCTCTCTCTCTCTCTCTCTCTCTCTCTCTCTCTCTCTCTCTCTTCCTCTTCTCTCTCTCTCTCTCATCTCCCCTCTCTTTCCCCTTTCCTCTCCTTTCTCCTTCCCTCCTTCTGCCCCACCCTTCCTCTCTCCTTTTCTCCCTCCGTCCCTCCTCCCTCCCTCCTCCCCTCCTTCTCCTCCATCCTTCTTTCTCCTTTCTCCCTCCCTCCCTCCTTCTCCTCCCGCCCCCTCTCCCTCCCCTCTTGTCTCGTGCCTGAAAAATCGCTTAGTCGACATTTGTGTCTATCAAGCATAAAGCTCCAAATTTGATTATGCTAATGCTTAGACCCAGCGAAGGCCCCCGGCGCGTTTTTGATGACGTGCAGCATCACTGGACGATTATTCACAATCTTTCTTCTTCTTCCTTCTCCCTCTCCCTCCCCTCCCCTCCCCTCTCTCCCCTCTTCTTCTCTCCTAGCCCTTTCCTCTTCTCTCTTCTCCTTACCCTTCCCTCTCTCCTCTACCCTCTCCTCTTCTCCTCTACCCTTCCCCTTTCCCTCTCTTCCTCCTCCCCTCTTCTCCTACCCTCCCCTCCCTCCTCTCCCCTCCCCTCCTTCTCCTCTCCTCCTCTCCCTCTTTCCTCTTCCCCTCCTCCTCCCCTTTCCCTCCCTCCTCTCCTCTCCCCCCGCCTCCCTCTCGCTGTCTGTTTGTTTGCCTATAAAATTGTCGATCTGTTACTGTTGTTGTCTCTCTCTCTCTCTTTCTTTTATTTTCTTGATGTATCTGTTGTTTTTTCGCTCTCTCGCTCTTGTTCTTTTTCTTTTCTCTTTTATTTGTATCGCCATCAATCTCTCTTTTTTTTTTTCTTTCTTTTTTCTTCATTTATCTCTCCCTCTTGTTCCTATTCTTCTTCCTATCCCCGTACATTTTATTCTGTATCTCCTCTCACTTCTCCTTTCTCTTTTTTCCCTCTCTCTCTTTCTCTCTTTCTGCCTATCTCTCCAACCATATATCTCCCCCCCCCCATATATATATCTCCCTCCATTCTCTCTCCCTTTGTTTTTTAACCTTTTCTCTCTCTCTTAGTCGCCTCGTTTCTCCCCCTCTCCGTACCGTCTCCTTTTCGCAAACGCTCCGTAGTTGAAACCGGGCGGCGCGGTCCGTAGATTTATCACACGTATCGCATTGGCTGCAGATGTGTTTGTGTCTGTCCGGGGATTTATAGGCTGGGTAGAAAGGAATTTATTTTTATTTTCTCAAACTCTCCGCAGCCCGCGGCTTCGGTCGGTCGTGGCGGGGCATAGCACTGTCTTGCGCTTGAAACGGCCCCGTGTTTCAGGAGCCTTTTTCTGAAATCTCCCAGTGCTGGAGGGAGGAGGGAGGGAGGAGAGAGAGAGAGAGGGGAGGGAGAGGGAGAGGAGAGGGGAGAGGGAGGGAGGGAGAGAGGGAGAGGAGGGAGAGAGGCGTTGGTAAAGGGTGGAAGAGGGAGGAGGTGGAAAGAAGGGGGGGATATAACATGGTGGGTGGGGAGCAGGTGAGGGGAGAGAGAAGCGGGGGTGAGGAATGGGATGGGGGGGAGGGGGGTTGGAGGTAGATGAGAACTTTGGTTGTTGTGGATAGTGGGGGTAGGGAGGGGAGGGATGGGTTGGTAGGAGGTGTAAAGGGAGGAGAAGAGGGAATAGGGGAGGGAGAAGGGGAGGAGAGGAGAGGAAGAGAGATAGAGGAGTGAGAGGAAGAAAGGAGGTGGGGAACAATAAGTTAAATGGGGTACGGAGATGTAAGAGTGATTGAGAAAAGAGGAAGAGAGAGAGAGAGAGAGAGTAAAGGAGTGAGAGCGAGGTGAGGGGAAGTGAGGGGAGGAAAGTGGCCGTGGCAGTGTGATCGTTTTGTTTTTATTTTGTTTTATATCTTTTCGTTTCCGCTTTTCGGCTCCATTGGGCGAGGGAGAGGCAGGCGGAGGGGGTGGAAGGTGGGGAAGAGGTGGAAGGAAGGGGTGGGGGAGGGGGAGGGGGAAAGGGGACTGTAAGGAAGGAGTGGAGGGATAGGGGATAGGGAAGGGAGGGTGGGGAGGGGGAAAGGGGGAAGGAGGGAAAGTGAGGGGGACGGGGGGAAGGGAAGGTGAGGGGAGGGGAAAAGGTGAGAAAGGGGGAAGGGGTGGGGGAGGAGGGTGATAGGTGAAGATTGGGTAAAGGATGAGGAAAGGGGGGGAAGGAAGAGTTAAAGGAGGGAAAGGGAAAGGGGGAATAAGGGTGAGAATCCATACGCTGACTTAATCCCTTTCTTGATGGTGCTGTTCTTGGTGTTAAATGTTCTTGTGTTCAAATCGCGACGAGTTTGTGTTCAAATCACCATGTTCTTGTATCATCCGAGATGTTCTTGTACTACCTTTAAGGGCTGTTCAATCGCTGTTCTGCTGCTGTTCATTCACTCATGTGCTGTTATGTTTATTTCTGTTCAATCGCTGTTCTTCTGTTGTTCAATCACTCCTCTTGTTCTGTTCAATCACTCTTTTTTCGCCCTTCAATCATTCCTTTTCTCAATCACTTGATGTTCAATCACTCCTCATTTGTTCAGTCACTCCTCTTGTTCTGTTCAACCATTCCTCTTACGTTTGTTCAGTCACTCCTCTTGTTCTGTTCAACCACTCCTCATTTGTTCAACCACTCCTCATACGTTGTTCACTCGCTCCTCTCCTCTCCTCCTCCTCGACGCTGTGGCTGCGGCTGACCCGTGTGATTCGCCGGGCGCCTCCGTCGGCTGCCTCGTCGCCCGCGGGAGGGAAGAGTGACGGACAGGGCCAGGAAGCGCCGTTGCGAGAGATTAACGAGCGAGCAAGGGAAACTCCCCGTCGTAAAAGAGATACACAGGGGTTTACACGAACACTTACGCACGCTCTTTAAACGCGCGTGAGTATATGCATATACTTACAGATACAGGCATAGGCACGGACGCGGATACATGCACGTACACGTACATACACGCACGCACGCATACACACACGCACTCGCCACACGCACACGCACACGCACACGCACACACGCACACACACGCACACGCACACACACACACACATCACACACACACACACACACACACAACACACACACACACACACACACACACACACAGTAAACATATGTATGCAAGGAAAATGCGAACTGATGTCTCCGGTTGTAATACATTAGCGAGAGGGGGGGAGTATAGGAGAAGAGGAGAAGAGGAGGAGAGGAGAAGAGAAGGAAGATGGAGAGGAAGAGAGGTGAAGGAGGAGAGGGCTAGCCTTAGAGGAGGAAGAGGAGTGAGAGTGAAGAGAGGAAGAGAGGACTGGAGAGGGTTAGAGGAAGAGAGGGAGATGGAGGGATGGAGGGAGGAGGAGAGGATGAAGTAGGGAGATGGAGAGCGGAAGGCAGGGAGATGGAGATGTAAAGAAGAGGAAATGGAAGGTGAGAGAAAGAGGAAGGGGATTAGAGGGAAAGAGGAGAATCATAGGAGGAGGAGGGGAGGGGAAGGCGAGAAAGAGAGAGAGAGAGAGAGTGAGAAGGAGGAGAAGGAGAAAAGAGTCTTAGGATGAGGAGGGGAGGGGGGGAAGGCGAGGAGAGGGAAGGGAGGTGAAGGGGAGAGTCTTTAAAGGAGGAGGAGGGGGAGCGGATGAAGGCGAGAGAGAGAGAGGGAAGAAGGAGGCCGCCTTGTCTCTTATTACCCTTATGGAGGCGCTTCACTTTCTTAAAGAAGAAATGTGACTGTTATTCGCTGTAAAGGACGCGCCTCCCGTGAGACAAGGATTTTTCCAGCTGCGTCCCTCGCCTTTGATGTCGCTCCCTCCCTCCCTCCCTTCCCTCCCTCTTTCTTCTTTCTCTTTCTCCCTCTCTCGGTTCTCTCGTCTCTTTCTCTTTCTCTCTCTTTCTCCCCCTCCCTCTCGTGGTCTTCTTTCTCTTTCTCTTTCTCTTTCTCTCCTCCCTCCTCGGTCTCTTTCTCTTTCTCCATCCCTCCTCTCACCCCCTTCCTTTCCTCTCCCTTCCCTCCCCTTCCCCCTCACTTCCCTCCTTCCTTCTCTCTCCCTTCCCTCCATCCCTCTCTCTCCCCTTATTCATCCTTCCGCCCCCTTATTCGTCCCTTCCCACCCTCCTTCTTCCTCCTCCATCTCCTCCTCCTCCTCCCTCTTTCCTTCTCCTCCTTTTCCCCCTCCTCCACCCCCTCTTCCTTCTCCCTCCTCCCCTCCTCCTCCTCCTCACTCCCCCTTCCCTCCCTCCCCTTCCTTCATCCCTCCCTCCCTCCCTCCATCACGTACTCCACTTCACAACTTCGTACTTAATGCGGACACTCGGAAATTGTGAGAGTTCTTCCTTCACTCTAAAGAGGTACTCCTTGTCGTCCTTCTTCCTCTTCGCTTCCGCCTTCTTCCTTCTCTTCGTACGCCATTTTTTCTCCTTTCCCTAGTTTCTCCTCTTCATTATCATCGTCATTATCATATCAGCATCATAATCGCATTATCATCTGATCTTCCTACTCCTCCTCCTCTTCTTCTTCTCTCTTCCTCCTCCTCTCTTCTCCTCCTCTCCTTCCTCCTTCTCCTCCTGCTACTTCTCCTCTACCTCCTCCTCCCTCCTCCTCCTCCTCCTCCTCCCTTCCTCTTCCTTTCCCCTCCTCCCTTCCTTCCTCTCCTTCTCCCCCTCCTCCTCTTCTCTTCCTTCCTTCCTCCTCCTCTTCTTCCTCCTCCTCCTCTTCTTCCGCCTCCTCCCCCTCCTTTTCTCGTCTTCTCCTCCTCCTCCCCCCCTCCTCTTTCCCTCCTCCTCCTCTTCTTCCTCCTCCTCCCCCTCCTTCCTCCCCTCCTTCCTCGTCTTCTCCTCCTCCTCCTCCGCCAGATTTTTTATGACACTTTCCTCCTCCTTCTCAAGGCGTTCTTACTCTGATCTTCTTTTTTCAAAGTTGTAATAACGAGATCTTCATGATTATTTACTGTTGTAACAATAGCGCACTTTACTTAGCAACTACGGCAACTTCGTAACTATGGCAACATTACAACTACTTTTTCTGGCTGTTATTCTCTCGTTTTGTCTTCTATTTTATCCTTCTTTTCGGTTTTGTCGGGTTTCCCCTCCGTTTGTTGATGTTCCCGTTTTCTTGATATTCCCGTTTCTGTTGTATTCACGTTTTCTGTTATTTCGCGTTTTCTTTGACAATTCGTTTTTTCGAGTTTTGCTTCGTTTGATTCCTTTCTCTTCTCTTATTTTTCCTTTATGCTTTTCAGATCTCTCGTTCCTTCTTTACTCGCCTCTTTTCCTATCCTCTCTGTTCCCTAAACATCTCCCCTCCCCTCCCCTGTCCTCCCACCCCTTCCCCCTTTCCCTCTCCCCTCCTCCCCTCCTCCTCCCCTCCTCTCCTCCTCTCCTCCTCTCCTCCTTTCTTCCCGGAATTCCTCTCCCTCCCTCTTCCTCCCTCATATCCTCCCCCCCTTCCCCCCCCCTCTTCCTGTCCCGGAATTCCCCGTCCTCTGGCACGTGTCATCTCCCCCGGACAAGGTCACAATCGGGAGCCGACACCGTGGCGCCTCACGCTTTGAAAAAGTCCCTCTCCGTGTCACCTGCTCTGCGAGGGGGTTGGGGAGGGGGAGGGTTGATGGGGGGAGTGGGAGTGGAAGGGGAGGGAGTGAGGGAGGGAAGGGAGGGGGAGGTAGGAGTGAGGGAGGGTGGAAGGGAGGAGTGAGGAGGGTGAAGGGAAAGGATGAGGAGGAGGTGGAGAGGGAGAGAGTGAGGGAGGGTGGAAGGGGAAGAGAGTGAAGGGAGGTGAAGAGGGTAAGAGAAGGTTAGAACGGAAAGGGAGATGGAGAAGGTAGGGAAGGAGAGGTGGAAGAAGGAGAGGAGAATGAAGGTGAGGGTGAAAGGGAGAGAGTGAGGAGGGGAGAGAGAGGAGTGGAAAGTAGGGGGAAGGAGAGAGGGAAGATGGAGAATAAAAGAGAAAGGAAGAATGGAGAGTTATTCTTCGCTTGTTGACAGACAGACGAAAACTTGCCTAGAAGAGATAGGTAAATGTTCACTTACCAATCTCTTCTATTTACCATTGGCAAATAGAAGATAAAAGCATAAATGAAAACGAATGCGAATCATACGAACGCAAACCGATAAACCAAAAACAAAAGATTAAAAACAAGAATAAAGATGATAATAACATAACACACAAACATACATACAACACAGAACAAAAAACAAAGACAAAAATCAAACATACAAACATGCAACAACAAACAAACAAGCAAACAAACAAAGATGATAATCAGAACATACATACAAAAAACATACAAAACAAACAAACAAAGCCAATAATCAAAACATACATACAAAAACAAATAAACAAACAAACAAACAAAGCCAATAATCAAAACATACAAACAAACAAACAAAAGCCAATATTCAAAACAAACAAACAAAATACAAACAAAAACACCAACCAAAACACACAAACACACAACCAACCAAACACCGCCCATAATCACACACAGCGACAAACAGACACCAAGAGACGAGCCTAAATTCACCGGCCTCTCGAGGGAGTCATGCCCGTGGTTAAAGATGCGAGATTTTTATAGGCCTACTCTTGCCAGTTTACGGTTAGGGGAATCGGGTCGAGAACGAGCGGGGTTGGCTGTTAATTTGAGGGGGAGGGAGGGTGGAGGAGATGGGAAGAGGGAAGGGAAAGAGGGGTATAGGGGAAAATGGGGGGAGAGGATGGGAGAGGGAGTGGATTGGGGATAGGGAGAGGAGAGAGGGTGGGTGAGGGAAGAAAGGGAAATGGGGTAAGGAACAGGGGGTGGATTGGGTGAGGGAAATGGAGAGAGAGGAGAAAGGAAGGGGAAATAGGTAGTGAGAAAGTGGGGTTGGGATGGGTGAGGAGATGGAGGAGGAGAGTTGTGGGGTAAGGGAAAGGGGAAGAAGGGAAAATGGTGAAGGAGAGAAGGGTTGGATTGGTGGATGGGGAGAGGGGAGAAAGGGGAGGAAGGGGGAAAATGGGGTGAGGGAGAGAGGGGTTGGGATTGGGGGATAGGAGAGGGGAGAAAGGAAGGAAAAAGGTGAAGGGAGAGAGGGAGATAAAACTGGGGAAAATGGAGAAGTGAGAGGAAAAATAGGACAAGGGAAGAGGGGAGGAAGGAAATTGGATAAGGATGAGAGAAGAGACAGGGAAGAAGAGAAAATGGAAATTCCTTACTTTCCTCTGTCTCTCTGCTTCCCTTTCTCCCTCCCTCCCTTCCTCTCCCTCTCTCTCGCCTCTCTCCTTCTCCCTCTCTCTCTCCCTCTCTCCCTCTCCCTCTCCCTCTCCCTCTCCCTCTCCCTCTCCCTCTCCCTATTAGCAAGCACAGGCCAGTATGTGTCTATATGCCCTCTCGTACACACACACAGTGGCGTGGGTGGACTCGCCCTCCATCATTCCCTTATTGAATCTGGCGTTAATATAAGAGCGGCCGGTTATATCAGGGGAGAGGAAAGAGAGAGAGAGAGGGAGAGAGGGAGGGAGGAGGGAGGGGGAGAGGGGAGAGGGAGGGGTGGAAAGAGAGAGAAAGGAGAGAAGGCGAGGAGGGAGAAGGGGGAAGAGAAGAAGGGGGGGGGTGAGACAGAAACGGAGACAGACAGAGTGTGAGAGTATGTGTGTGTTGTGTGGTGTATTTGTTCTTTACACACGTGCACAATCATATTGTTATACTGTATGCATACATGTTTGTATATGAACATACAAGTGAACAGTAACAGTTCCCTTTTCTATGTCTTCTTCTCTGTGTCTGTGTCATCTCCCCTTTTCCTCCTCCTTCTCCTTCCTCCTCTCCATTTTCTCCCCCTCCTCCTCCTCCCTCTCCTCATCCTCCTTCCCCATATCCTCCTCCCTCTCCCCTCCTCTTCTTCTTTCTCCTTCCTCTCCCTCCTTTCTTCTCTCTCCTCCTCTTCCCTTTCCTCCATCTCCTCATCCTCCTCCCCCATCTCCTCCTCCCTCTCCCTCCTCTTCTTTCTTCTCTCCTCTCCCCCATCTTCTTCTCTCCCTCCTCTTCCCTTTCCTCCCTCTGCTCTCCTCATTCCTCCTTCCCCCCTCTCCCCCTCTTTCTCTCCTCCTCTCCCTTTCCTCCTCTCCATTTTCTCCCTCTCTCATCCTCCTTCCCCCTCTCCCCCTTCTTCTCTCTCCTCCTCTTCCCCTTTCTCTCTTCTTTTTTTCCCTTCTTCCAGCCAATTGGGTCGCTGACTCAAGGAATGACGGACCCTATGTGTTTCATGTCCTCCATTACCCGGATCCTCCTTTCGCATGCTGGCGAGCGGAAAAGGGGAAGAGGAATGGAAGAAGGAGGGGGTGGGGAGGAGTAGGAGGAGGGGGGGTGGAGAAGGAAGAGGAGGAGGGAGGAGATGGGAAGAGGAGGTTGCAGGGATGGGAGCGAGGAGGGAAGGGGGTGGGATGGGAGGAGTGAGAAGCTGTGGGAGAAGAAAAGAGAGGGGAAGGGGAAGGGGAAGGGGGAAAGGAAAGAATGAAGGGTTAGGAAGATATAGTTATGGAAAATTGAGAGAAAACACAGGGTTGGGAAGTATGAAGGGAACGAGTTGGAAAGAGAGAAGAAGACGGGTAGAAGGGAAGAAGGAAACGATGTAGGAAGAAAGTAAAAAAGGAAGGACCAAAGGAAGTTGAATGGAGCAAGAGGAATTAGACTTTAGAAGAGCGACGAGGGAGAGCGCAGAAGTAGGGGTAAGAGGAAGGGAGTTTAAAAAAAGAAAATGGG
>NW_020870940.1:64464-76964 GCF_003789085.1 Penaeus vannamei
ATAGATAGATAGATAGAAAGATAGGTAAATAGATGAGAGAAATGAAATCGATTTTGCCGTTCGGATCAGCTATGCTATAAAGTCGCACATGTAAAGTAAAATCGACAGAGGACAAACGAAATCTGTTCTGATGTGATCATGCATAGTATACCTACCCCCCCCCCCAAAAAAAAAAAAAAAAAAAGAAAAAAAGATGTTATTGGGTTTTCATCAGGGAAAGCCAAAAGAAGGTAATTCCATGTACTGATTCGCCTTATTGTTATTATTAGGAATCAAGATGGAAAGGAAATAAAATGGAAGAGGGAAAAAGCGAAGGTAGGAAACTGGAAAAAAGAGAATGGAAAAGGAAAAGAAAATAGTAGATGACATAATTCAATTGAGGTTATCCAAGGAATGAAGGTGGAAAAGCAGAAATAAAATGGAAAAAGAAAGAAAAGAAGTAAAACTGAAGAAAAATAGAAAATGGAAAAGAAAAGAAAATAGTAGTGACATAATCAATTGCCTGTTATACCACGAAATGAAGATAGGAAAAAGAAGAAATATGACGGAAAAGGAAGAAAACGAAGAAAAGAAACTGGAAGAGAACATTAAAAAAGGAAAAGAGTAGATGAAAATAATCAAGCGAATTCCTCAAAAGAGAAGACAGGGAATTTTTGAGATGAGAGAGCAAAGGAAGTTCCAAAAAGGCCATTCCGTTTTCTTTTGGATGTTGGTATTCCTGGAGGAGACTAAAAAAAAGGAGAGAGAGAAGAGAGAGAGAGAGAGAGAGAGAGGAGAGAGAGAGAGGAGAAAAGAGAAGAGAGAGAAGAGATGAGAGAGAGAGAGAGAGAGGAGAGAGAGATGAGAGAGAGAGAGAGAGAGGAGAGGAGAGAGATGAGGAGAGAGGGAGAGAGAGTAGGGAGAGAGAGAGAGAGAGAGAGAGAAGAGAGAAGAGAGAGAGAGAGAGGAGAGAGAGAGAGAGAGAGAGAGAGAGAGAGAGAAGAGAGAGAGAGAAAGAGAGGAAGAGAGAAAGAGAGAAAAGAGAGAGAGAGAGAAAGAGAGAGAGAGAGAGAGAGAGGAGAGAGAGAGAGAGAGAGAGAGAGAGAGAGAGAGAGAGAGGAGAGAGAGAGAGAGAGAGAGAGAGAGAGAGAGAGAGAGATGAGAACGGGAAAAAATACGTTTCCATACCTCGCGAAAGATACAATTAAGCATTTTTCTTTAAACGATAAACACTCGAAAAGAAATAAAACAAATGTAAATGTTCATAACAGATCCCCGACGTACGTGACCAGCTGACCTAAAGACCCTAACACCATTAAGAAATTCACGATTCCCCAATTAAAATAGACAACGAGCCAAGTGTCGCCTTTAAGATGACAAAATGGCAAAAACAAACAAACAAACAAAAAAACGAGCCAATACAAGACCACGGAAGATTCGCACAAGGTTTATATAAGTACTTATTTAGACTTTGGATTCGCATTTTGTGTTTAGCGAACGAACAATTGAATGAATATCTGTCCTTAAACGTACGTAATAGAGATCACGTACAAAGTTCGTACTTATATAGACCTAGGCCTTATGAACTTAATTTTTTTTTCTAAACCGTTCGCCGTATTTCCCTTGCTTCACCAGTTACAACATTCAAATTCGTTTACCTTAAGGCGGAACGAAGGGTGGCTTGGAAGTGAAGTAAGGAATCCATAAGAATTCGATTGAATCTTTCACTTTCACCAAAATAATCTGAATACAAATCAGAAACACGTTACACTGTAACAAACTTCACTTCTTGGAACGAGTGATTAGGAACGTGACAATAAAACTGTTGAATTTGCAGGTAGATGGCAGTACATGCGTGATGTATAAGTTATTATTGATTGATAGAAATTGTGCGTACATGATACAATGCATGGCATATTTATGGATTTACAGTTGATTAATACGTATTTCGGTATAATTTGATGGGAATCAGAATACAGAAATGTTTTTAGAATGCAGAGTATTTCTTATAGAGTGACGTGTAGAAACTGTAGAATTAGATGAAAAAGTGAAATCAGGAAAGATGTTGTAGAAAGTAAAACAACAACAACAACAAAAAAAAGGTTTAAAGAGACATTCAAAATCAGGATTAAATAATAAATAAAAAGTTAGTCTTGACAGATATGTTATGTATTGATGAAATCTAATGCGCTTTTCAGCTATGACGCTCCTAAAAATCCAATGGTGATATCAAAGAGAAAAGGAAAACCTAAAAAAAAGAAAGTATAAAACAACCTGTAGAGTAATACATCTGAGCTAAAAACATCAACTTTTAAAAATAATAGTTCCCCGTGATGAAGAAAAGAGAAAATGGAATAAAACAGGTGAGCGTTGAAGAAAATGTCCAGTAGCGATGGGTAACTAAACAAAGTACGTTTCATAACAATTATCGCTTTAATAAAGATAATACGGTTAAATGATCCTCTATTACTGTACTGGAACTCGTAATCAAAAGATTTGCGTTTGTTTTATTCCATTCCTCTTCGTGGGTCTGACACACACATATGTGCTTTATGAATATATGTCTCATGTACATGTTCGCTCACGCACAACGAACATGTACACGCATACACACACGCACCACGCACACGCACCACACACACATACACATACCATACACGCGCACGCCCACGCCCCACGCCACGCCCACGCACACGCACACGCACACGCACACACACACACACACACACACACACACGCACACACACACACACACAGAGCTTATAAGGACAAGGTGATTAATAATGAATAATTAATAATAATAATAATAATAATAATAATAATAATAATAATAAATAATAATAATAATAATAATAATAATAATAATAATAATAATAAAACATTACAAATTTAATTATCCTTCCTAAAACAAGTGTTTATGAAGACTAACTGACCTGCTTCTTCTGACAGTGTTGTCATAACCTGCAGTTCTCCGTGAATAAGTCAAGAAATACATATACGGGAAGTTCTGAAAAAGGAGTTTGTTTGGGAGGTTGATGAGCTGGCACTAATGAAGCCATCTGGAGGTGCCATGGCGTCTGGACCTACTTCTGAGACACATCTGCTGCCTTAATACCTTTCAAGCCAAGCAACGTGGTGTTCGATCTTTCATTTAGTCATCCCTGCGTCCATTTTCAGTGACATAACATATCGTTTATTTCGTGGGATGGTGATCATTTTTTAAAAATTTGTTGAACTGTGAGATTGCTGTTGTTTCTTTCGTTCTTTATTCATTTATTATCATTGTTTTCTTAAAAGCTGGTTAGACTTTTGTGCAAGTTGATTTCCTCAATCTGGCCAGTGTGGTCCCAATTTCCAAGGGGTCACCAACTCCTCTTACTATAAGTGGAGGCCTATTTTTTGTCTTCCACACGAACTCCTAAAAGTGGAGGCCTATTTTTTTCTTCCACACGAACTCCTAAAAGTAGAGGCCTATTTTTTGTCTTCCACACGAACTCCTAAAAGTGGAGGCCTATTTTTTTTCTTCCACACGAACTCCTAAAAAGGCCTATTCCTAAAAGGGCCTATTTTTTTTTCTTCCACACGAACTCCTAAAAGTGGAGGCCTATTTTTTTGTCTTCCACACGAACTCCTAAAAGTGGAGGCCTATTTTTTTTTGTCTTCCACACGAACTCCTAAAAGTGGAGGCCTATTTTTTTGGTCTTCCATTCTGTAAAAGGGTATGTATTCAAATAAGGATTTTTTAACCACTTGTAACCCCTCCCCCCCCCCCCACGTACCCTTCTCCAGTAAGAAACGTAAAAATGCAATGACGCTCGAAGTGTATATTATTATTATTGTTTTTATTGTGGAGCAGCGGAAGCCATACATGCATATACCATTACAGCGTTTTTTCTTTCTTTCTATCTGCTGTCTGTTTGTTTGTCTATCTGCGTCTGTCTGTCTGTTTCTTTCTTTCTCTTCCTCAATTTTCCCCTTATAAGCATTTTATTTATTGATTCCTTTTACTTCTCTTTTTCCTCTTTATTTCTATTCTATTCTTCCCTTTTCTCTTTTTGTTCTCCTCCTTCTCTTTCTCTCAATCCTTCCCATTACTACTAGTACTAGTACTCATTATTATCATCATTATTATCATCATTATTATTATCATTGTCATTATCATCATTATTATCATCATTGTCATTATCATCATTATTATCATCATTGTCATTATCATCATTATTACTTTACCATTATTATTACTGATATCATTGGTATCATAATACTAATGTTAATACTAGTACTAATGCGAATACTAATTATCCTTACTTGTCAGTAAGCATGTGATTAAATATATTGACTCACAGGAGATTCTAAGTGTAAAGTTTGGTGTAAAGTTGATATTTAAAGTTCATGTTAAGTAATTGATCAATGTTGCAAAGTGGAAACTAGGATCTTTACAAAACTTATTTAATAATGTTGGGTTTTTGGATTCTATTATTTCTGCAACATGATTGATCTTATATCATCTCCTTGGAAGAGTATTGCTTACCTTTGCGGGGATCAGCGAGAGCGAGAGAGAGAGAGAGAGAGAGAGAGAGAGAGAGAGAGAAGAGAGAGAGAGAGAGAGAGGAGAGAGAGAGAGAGAGAGAGAGAGAGAGAGAGAGAGAGAGAGAGAGAGAGAGAGAGAGAGAGAGAGAGAGAGAGAGAGAGAGAGAGAGACATAGAGAGAGAGAGAGAGAGAGAGAGAGAGAGAGAGAGAGAGAGAGAGAGAGAGAGATAGATAGATAGATAGATAGATAGATAGATAGATAGATAGATAGATTAGATAGATAGAGAGAGAGAGAAGAGAGAAACAGCCAGAGTGACACAGAAACTAAACATCTAATTTTACTAGATAGTATTGCCAGATTGACGGGGGAACTGCGGGAAGATTTGGACTTTGGTCAATGAAAGCAAGTTTGGAACATAATAATTTTACAAAGAAATAGATAAATTAATGGCATTGTTATTATCATGATCAATATTTCAGATATTTCGTAAAATGAAATTGATTTTATCCAGAACTTACTAATTTTGCTATTATCCTGGCCTGGTATCATCCCATGTTCTTTCAGATTTGTATAATGCCGAGCGGAAAAAAAAACAAATAAACAAACAAACAAACAAAAAAAAAAACATTCCAAAATTATCATTCTAATTATTCACAGCCGACGGAGATACCAATATCATAATTACACCAAATCATAATTACTAATAATGAAAGCCAAGTTTCTGCAATGACCTCTGACCCGAATGACCGCCTTGTATTGCTAGGCATTAAAACACGCACAAATTAGGCATTGGATATTCGCCTTTAACGGCACAAAACCCCCGACAGTTAATTGCATGAACGAGAAAGTTGTCTGATCTGCGATTCGCGTTTCAGACATTTTTTTCTGTTGATGTTGATGATGTTGTGCTGTCACTCTCATCCTCTTTTGTGATGCTGTCACTCTCATCTCTTTGGTGTCACTCTTATCCTCTTTGGTGTCACTCTCATCCTCTTTTGTGTCACTCTCATCCTCTTTGGTGTCACTCTCTCATCCTCTTTGGTGTCACTCTCATCCTCTTTGGTGACTCTCATCCTCTTTGGTGGTGTCATCTCTCATCTCTTTGTGTCACTTTGGTGTCACTCTCATCCTCTTTGGTGTCACTCTCATCCTCTTTGTGTCTCATCCTGGTGTCACTCTCATCCTCTTTGGTGTCACTCTCATCCTCTTTGGTGTCACTCTTATCCTCTTTGGTGTCACTCTCATCCTCTTTGGTGTCACTCTCATCCTCTTTGGTGTCACTCTCACTTTGGTGTCATCCTCTTTGGTGTCACTCTCATCCTCTTTGGTGTCACTCATCCTCTTTGGTGTCACTCTCATCCTCTTTGGTGTCACTCTCATCCTCTTTGGTGTCACTCTCTCCTCTTTTGGTGTCACTCTCATCCTCTCTTTGGTGTCACTCTCATCCTCTTTGGTGTCACTCTCATCCTCTTTGTGTCACTCTCATCTCTTTGGTGTCACTCTCATCCTCTTTTGGTGTCACTCTCACTCTTTGGTGTCACTCTCATCTCTTGGTGTCACTCTCATCCTCTTTGTGTCACTCTCATCCTCTTGGTGTCACTCTCATCCTCTTTGGTGTCCTCTTATCCTCTTTGGTGTCACTCTCATCCTCTTTGGTGTCATCTCATCCTCTTTGGTGTCACTCTCATCCTCTTTTGGTGTCACTCCTCTCACTCTCATCCTCTTTGGTGTCACTCTCATCCTCTCATCATCCTCTTTGGTGTCACTCTCATCCTCTTTTGGTGTCACTTCTCATCCTCTGGTGTCACTCTTATCCTCTTTGTGTCACTCTCATCCTCTTTGGTGTCACTCTCATCCTCTTTGTGTCACTCTCATCTCTTTTGGTGTCTTTGGTGTCACTCTCATCCTCTTTGGTGTCACTCTCATCACTCCATCCTCTTTGGTGTCACTCTCATCCTCTTTGGTGTCACTCTCATCCTCTTTGGTGTCACTCTCATCCTCTTTGGTGTCCTCTTTGGTGTCACTCTCATCCTCTTTGGTGTCACTCTTCATCCTCTTTTTGTGTCACTCTCATCCTCTTTGGTGTCACTCTCATCCTCTTTGGTGTCACTCTCATCCTCTTTTGTGTCACTCTCATCCTCTTTGTGTCACTCTATCCTCTGGTGTCACTCCTCTTTGGTGTCACTCTCATCCTCTTTGGTGTCACTTCTCATCCTCTTTGGTGTCACTCTCATCCTCTTTGGTGTCACTCTTATCCTCTTGGTGTCACTCTCATCCTCTTTGGTGTCACTCATCCTCTTTGGTGTCACATCTCATCCTCTTGGTGTCACTCTCATCCTCTTTGGTGTCACTCTCATCTCTTTTGGTGTCACTCTCATCCTCTTGGTGTCACTCTCATCCTCTTTGGTGTCACTCTTATCCTCTTTGGTGTCACTCTCATCCTCTTTGGTGGTCACTCTCCTCTTTGGTGTCACTCTTATCCTCTTTGGTGTCACTCTCATCCTCTTTGGTGTCACTCTCATCCTCTTTGGTGTCACTCTTATCCTCTTTGGTGTCACTATCCTCTTTTGGTGTCACTCTCACTCCTCTTTTGGTGTCACTCTCATCCTCTTTGTGTCACTCTCATCCTCTTTGGTGTCACTCTCATCCTCTTTTGGTGTCACTCTCATCCTCTTTGGTGTCACTCTCATCCTCTCTTTGGTGTCACTCTCATCCTCTTTTGGTGTCACTCTCATCCTCTTTGGTGTCACTCTCATCCTCTTTGGTGTCACTCTCCTCTTTGGTGTTCACTCTCATCCTCTTTGGTGTCACTCTCATCCTCTTTTGTGTCACTCTCATGTCATCCTCTTTGGTGCACTCTCATCCTCTTTGGTGTCACTCTCCTCTTTGGTGTCACTCTCATCCTCTTTGGTGTCACTCTCATCCTCTTTGGTGGTGTCACTCTCATCCTCTTGTGTCACTCTCATCCTCTTTGGTGTCATCACTCTCATCCTCTTTGGTGTCATCCTCTCACTCTCATCCTCTTTGGTGTCATCCTCTTTGTGTCATCTCATCCTCTTGGTGTCACTCTCCTCTGTCACTCTTTGGTGTCACTCTCATCCTCTCTCATCCTCTTTGGTGTCACTCTCATTCCTCTTTGGTGTCACTCTCATCCTCTCACTCTTATCCTCTTTGGTGTCACTCGTCATCCTCTTTGGTCACTCTCATCCTCTTTGGTGTCACTCTCATCCTCTTTGGTGTCACTCTCATCCTCTTTGGTGTCACTCTCATCCTCTTTGGTGTCACTCTCCTCTTTGGTGTCACTCTCATCCTCTTTGGTGTCACTCTCATCCTCTTTGGTGTCACTCTCTCATCCTCTTTAAAGGAGTCGTCATGTCATTTTATCCAGAGAGGAAAATGACAGAAAGAGAGACGGAGAGAAGGAGGAACAGGGACAGGGCAATATATATATATATAATATATATATATATATATATATATATATATATATATATATATATATATATATATATATATATATATATTATATATATACATATATATATGTATATGTATATGTATATGTATATTATATCTATATGTGTGTATGTGTATCTATATGTTCGAACGGATCACTTACATTTACTGTCTAGTTGTTCTCTTCGTGCACTCACAAGGACAGCAGTTAGAACGATCATAATCCACAAAATCAAAGTATCGCCAGTGACCTTCTGTCTGGTTTAACTGTCCATATTTCCTCCCAACTGCTAGAGAGTCGTGGTCAAAGCTCTGGAAAAAGTATTGGTGCGTAATTCTGCATGTTAATCCCCCTAAAAAAAAGTATCTATAGAGTGGAACCGATTCTGAGGAAGAGAAAATGGAATTCGATCCTTTATTTATTACGAAGTGGGTTTGTGGATCCATCTCTCTCTCTTTCTCTTTCTTTCCGTCTCTCTTCTCTCTCTCTCTCTCTTTCCGTCTCTCTTCCCCCCCTCTCCCTTCTCCGTCTCTCCCCCCCCTCTCTCTCTGCCTCTGTCCCTTTCTCTCACTCTCTCTATCTATCACATTTCTCTTCTATTTTCGATTTTCGTAGATTTGCCGCTTTTCACAAACTTGGTCCTAAATAGAAATGAGAATTGCGGACGTGGCTTGAGAATCGACTTGCTTTTGAGGAAATGAGAAGTAAGTGCTCGGTATAAAATGACCTTGACGCTATTTTCCCGCCAAAAAAAAAAAAAAAAAAAAAAAAAAAATGGCGCTTGATATTTTCCGCCAAAAGAGATGACGCTTGACTTCTGGCGATCAAACTCTGAAACGGTTCTCCTATTGCAAGGATTTTGCTGAAGGCCGTTGCAGAGGTGCTTCCTTATTATTGTTATTATCATTATTATTCAAATGCACATTATCATTTTTTTGTTTTATAATCGTTAATGTGTTTTGACATGTGTATATCAATTTAACGCGATGCAGGTTAATGATATATACGAGATCTGAATATGATCGCATTCATTTTTTCATGCAATATATAATTTTTTCGTTTTTGTTTGCCTTCAGGTGTGTGACCTTATGACCTTCATCTGTTCTCTGTTCTCCAATTTGTTCTATAGCAATCACCTGATGTAACTTGTTGTGTAGCCTTTCCGTCCCTCTCTAAACTTTTTCCTCCTATTTTACAAGTATCTCGCTATCCATCATCCTTATAATTTTTATCATCATTCTGATCAGGTGAGTATCTCGCTATCATCGTATAAATCATCATTCTGATCAGGTGAGTATCTCGCTATCATCGATCATTCTGATCAGGTGAGTATCTCGCTATCATTATCATTATAATCATTATAATTCTTATCATCATTCTGATCAGGTGAGTATCTCGCTATCATCGTTATCATTATAATCATTATAATTCTCATCATCATTCTGATCAGTGAGTATCTCGCATCATCATTATCATTATAATCTTATAATTCTTATCATCATTCTGATCAGGTGAGTATCTCGCTATCATCATTATCATTATAATCATTATAACTTATCATCATTCTGATCAGGTGAGTATCTCGCTATCATCATTATCATTATAATCATTATAATTCTTATCATCATTCTGATCAGGTGAGTATCTCGCTATCATCATCATTATAATCATTATAATTCTTATCATTCTGATCAGGTGAGTATCTCGCTATCATCAATCATCATCATTATAGTCATTATAATTCTTATCATCATTCTGATCAGGTGAGTATCTCGCTATCATCATCATTATAATCTTTATAATTCTTATCATCATTCTGATCAGGTGAGTATCTCGCTATCATCATCATTATAGTCATTATAATTCTTATCATCATTCTGATCAGGTGAGTATCCGCTATCATCATCATTATAGTCATTATAATTCGTATCATCATTCTGATCAGGTGAGTATCTCGCTATCATCATCATTATAGTCATTATAATTCTTATCATTCTGATCAGGTGAGTATCTCGCTATCATCGTTAGCATTATAATCTTTATAATTCTTATCATCATTCTATTCAGGTGAGCATCTCGCTATCATCGTTATTGTCATTATAATTCTTATCATTCTGATCAGGTGAGTATCTCGCTGTCATCGTTATCATTATAATCATCACAATTCTTATCATCATTTTGATCAGGTGAGTATCTCGCTATCATCATCATCATTATAGTCATCATAACTCTTATCCTCATTCTGATCATTATTATCATTGTCGTTCTTGTCATGACTATTGATACGATCATGTGGAAGTGAGTGACCAGCTGACATTCTCGTCCATTTTCGAGGCTGAGAAATGTCCGTGCAGGGAAAGTGTTCCTTATTTGGAAACGTCAAACCTCTGTCAGATTTGGTTACCTGTCATTACGAAAGCAATTTTTTTAAGAACTTATTTATTACTTACGAAAGCATTTTTTTTAAGAACTTATTTATTACTTACGAAAGCAAAGATTTTTTAAGAACCTATTTATTACTTACGAAAGCATTTTTTTAAGAACCTATTTATTACTTACGAAAGCATTTTAAGAACCTATTTATTACTTACGAAAGCATTTTTTAAAGAACCTATTTATTACTTACGAAAGCATTTTTAAGAACCTATTTATTACTTACGAAAGCATTTTTAAGAACCTATTTATTACTTACGAAAGCATTTTTAAGAACCTATTTATTACTTACGAAAGCATTTTTTAAGAAACCTATTTATTACTTACGAAAGCATTTTTAAGAACCTATTTATTACTTACGAAAGCATTTTTTAAGAACCTATTTATTACTTACGAAAGCATTTTTAAGAACCTATTTATTACTTACGAAAGCTTTTTTTAAGAACCTATTTATTACTTACGAAAGCATTTTTAAGAACCCTTATTTTATTATTACGAAAAATCCAGGACGCGAAATTGAAAGGGTTAAAATAAATACATTTTGTTCTTATATTCTCACCAAGAAACCGCGTATTCTAAATGATTACTATTCTACAAAATAGATTTTATTTTGATAGATTTAGATTTAAAATAGATTTAGATTTTGAACCTAATTTAAACCTAACCTCGATTACTATTCTACAAGACCATACAGAGAGATAATTATTTTTGTAAGGAGTACTATTACTAACAAAATATTCGTCTCAGAAACAGTGATATAAAAAAAAGAAAAAAAAAAGGTAATAAAACTGCTGGATAGAAGACATATTTTTTGGTTCTTTTCGTGTCTTTGTTATTTTAAAGACAATGCAAAGAAGAAAAACAGTTTTTTCCTTATTATTTATCGGTGAATGGATATTAAAGATACCATAAGAATATTATAATATTTGAAAATGAAAATTGAAAGCACTTTTTAAAATATTTAGACCCGTCAGGTTTTTGTGAAAAAAAACAATAACTAATTCTTATGAAAAGTTAAGAAGCTAAGATAATATTATTACTTAGACTACTTGTGCTATTTTACTAATTATATCATGTATGCGGGTTATCAGTTCATCAATATAATTATAATTGTGGAAATATAATAACTAGAACTACCGTTAAAACTGACGTTACTTACTTATTCTTCAAATTATTTAAGGTAAATTTGACATATGAATAAACGTTTTTATTCTAAAGTCATATACCATTGACGGTGTAAAGTTTGATATACTAGATTTGTCATCAATCAATTAATATAATGAAACGCAACTCCGATAAATTCCAAATACATAATTTGTTTTAATCTTAACCAAACTTTTAGTAGTTTAAATATCTTGATATTATGCTTGTTTTTTGACTGGATTTCAACAGAAAAACTATGGTCCTTCATTATTATAATAAAGATAACGATATCAACAAAAAAATGAAAAAAAATAAATAAGAAAATAAAAGATAAGAAGATTAATCCGAAATTGCGAGAAATTAATATCAGTAATAATAAAGGAAACATGTATTTATAGGAGTGTAAAAAATAATGATAACAAATAAATAAATAAAAAATAAGAAGATTAATCCGAAATTGCGGGAAATTAATATCAGTAATAATAAAGGAAACATGCATTTCTAAGAGTGAAGAGGAAAATCACCTGAATTTGTGATCGTTGAGAGAAGTAGATGTCACTCCATCGGATCGAATGGATCAACCCCATAAGAAGTCCCCCCCCCCTTTTTCTTTTTGAAAAAGGGGTCAGAAAAAGCAAGTAAAAAATGCCAAAGTAACTGGAAGAATTAATGAATTACTACCTAAGAATAGCGGTTGTGACAGGGACCAAAAATGTCAACCTAACCTAACCTAACAAACCTAAACCAAACCAACCCAAACCTAACCTAAACCAAACCAACTTAACCTTACCTCACCTGAACCTGACCTACTCTCACCTCACCTACCTAACAAAAATATCAACCTAACCTAACCTCACCTCACCTAAACCTAACCTCACCTTACCTCACCTCACCTAACAAAAATATCAACCTAACCTAATCTCACCTAACTAACCTCACCTAAACCTAACCTAACC
>NW_020870940.1:81964-84464 GCF_003789085.1 Penaeus vannamei
AGATAGATAGATAGAAGATAGATAGATAGATAGATAGATAGATAGATAGATAGATAGATTGGATAGACAGACAGACAGACAGATAAATAGATAGATAGATAGATAGATAGATAGACAGACAGACAGAGAGAGCAATAATAACAATAATGAAGGTAACGATGATGATCATACTACTGTTACTCCACTACTACTGCTACTACAACTACTGCTATTACTACTAATATTACAACAACAACTACTACTAAAACAACAGCAGCTACTGCTACAACTGCCATTTTTACTGCCACAACTATTACAACAACAACAATAACAGCAACAACTACTGCAACAACAACAACAACAACAACTGACTACTACTACTACTACAAATACTACCACTACCACTACCCTTATCATAACAATCATCACAATTATCATCATCACCATCACCTACGTTCATTCTATTTTTTCTCATTTTTGTCATCATTATCATCACATCACAATTATCATCATCACCTACGATCATTCTAACTTTCCCCAACTTTGTCATCATTTATCGTCATTTGTTTTCTCCTCTTTCCTTTCATTACGAAGGGAAAATGGTAACTGGAAACCCATGAACATACATCGTTATCATGTTTCTCAGACAATTGAAGGAAAAATAAAGAGAAGAAGAACAAGAAAAAGAGAGATAATTACGTGCAAAACAAACGGAAAGAGACAAGAGTTGTAATTACAAGACAATCACATAAAAATTCTTAGTCTAAGCTTATTACTGGTCTTTTGAATTCGATTTTTATATATTTTTTGTATTTCTTTTTTCATGTAAAAGGGAAAACAAGAAAAGATTTTTCTTTTTTCTTTTGTCTTTCTTTCTTCTTGGTTTATTAGTTTGTTGCTTTCTTCGACTTTTTATTTTTATAAATTTTCCCATTTATCTCTTTCTTTCATCCGCTCTCTCTCTTCTTCTTCTTCTCTCTCTTCTCTCTCTCTCTCTCTCTCTCTCTCTCTCTCTCTCTCTCTCTCTCTCTCTCTCTCTCTCTCTCTCTCTCTCTCTCTCTCTCTCTCTCTCTCTCTCTCTCTCTCTCCTCTTCTCTACTGCTCATTTATCTATCTGTTTATCTATCTTTCTTTTTTTTACCTTTCAGTTATTTCCTTTTATCCAAACTTCTCTTTCTTTCCCCTCTCCTTTCTTCACTCTTCTATCATCTTTATCTCTCTTTCTTCTTTTTCCGATCTTCATCTGTCACGTGATCAGAAACCCAGCTGGTCCCTTTTCTCGCAGCCAACTTTACTATCTTTCCCTGTCTATCATTCTTAATTCCCTCACTCCCTCCCTTCCCCTCTCCCTCTCCCCCAATCCTCCATTTCTTCCCTTCTTCCTAGATATTTTTATGCTTCCTCTCTTTCTTTCGGTTTTTCTTGACCCTATATTCTTCTTGAGATTTTTTTTTTTTTTTTTTTTTTTTACATTTTTTCATATTACGATAACTTTCCTCTCCTCTTTTGTTCATATCTCTCCTTCCCTTCTTCCCCTCATGTTCTTCCGCCTCCACATCTCTTCCTCTTCCCTCCACATCCTCGTACCCCTTTCGCCTTTCTTTCACCCTCTTCTACCCTTCCACTCTTTTTCCCCTCTATCCTCCCTTCTTCCTCTCTTTATCCTCTCTCTTCCTCCTCCTCCCTTCTTCTTCTTCCCTCCTCTCCCTCCCTTCCACTCTCCCTTCCCCTTCTCTACTCTTCTTTCTCCCTTTTTTCTCTCCCTTCTCCTCTCCCCCCTCCTCCCTTCTCTCCCTCTCCCTCCTCCCTCTCACTCTCTCCTACTTCTCTCTCTCCCTCCTCCCCTTCCCCTCTCTCCTCCTCCCTCCCCCCACCTTCTTCCCTCTACCCCCTCCCCTTCTCCCTCCTCTCTCACCTTCCCTTCTCTCTTCTCCCTCCTCCTCCTCCTCCTCTCTCCCTCCTCCCTCTCCTCACCCTTCCCCCTCTCCGTCCCCTCCCCTCCCCACCTCCCCCTCCCTTCTCTCACTCTCACCACCTCCTCCCCTCTACACCCCTCCCCCTCCCCTCCTCCCTACACCCTGTCAGCCCCTTCACCCTACATCACTGTCTGTCGAAGTTTATCCCTTACTTTATCTTCCTCGAGTCTACTGTGCCTCTTACCCTGAAAGTCATCATCTGCGCTTTCATTTTAATCATTTTTTTTTGAAAAGGGGAAGAGAGAAGGGGGGGGGAGGAGAGGGGGAGAGGGAAGGGGAGAAGGAGGGAGGGGGGGGGAGAGGGGGGAGGGGGGAGGAAAGGGGGAGAGGGGGAGGGGGAGCGATGAAAGGGAAGGGTGATAATGCAAGTTTATGAGGGAGGGGTGGGGTAGGGTGGGGAGGGGTAGGGTAGGGGTGTGAGGGGGTATCTTTAAGTTGTATTTTGTTCAAGGGGGGGTGGGTGGGTGGGAGGGAGAGGGGGTGGTGGATGAAATAGGTTGTCGAGGGTTTTTCTTTTTTTCTTTTTTTTTTTTTTTTTGCTTATC
>NW_020870940.1:117827-127827 GCF_003789085.1 Penaeus vannamei
TCCCTACAACCAAAACATTTATGGTAACATTTGTGTAAAGAAAATTATCCCTACAACCAAAATAACAACTTAAATTTTAAAAAACTCATCTCGGGGAGGGGGGGCTGGAATACAGTTAATGCCTTGTGTTCTCGACGAGAACATTGATGGTCTTGAAAGAAATATATATATATACGTTATTTCATAATAAATTATACTTTTCAGATTTCAAAATTACTATGTGATTCCTATATCATATACACAAATATGTCCCTACTTTGTAACTTGATAGCAAGAAAATGCTGTTCAGTCACGGGAAAGGGAGGGCTCTCGCGACTTTGCCTCGCCAGGCTGTTCCAATACGACTGAACGCCAGCCCTGGCCTGAGAGCGCCTGGCGAACACTTATCATGCTTTTAATAGTACGAAATTCCCGATCGGCCGGCGAAATCGAATGCCGCCCCTGGCGAAAGGTTTTAAAAGTACGGGCCTTTCTTGGTGAACTCGCGGACCTAAACACAAATTCACTTCAAATTACACAATCTTTAAAGACGTATATGTGCACACACACAAATAATATATATATATATATATATATATATATATATATATATATATATATATATATATATATAGTCAAACCTCGGTTCTCGAACATAATTCGTTCTATAATTCTGGTCGAAAACCGATTTGTTCGAAAATCGAAACCATATTTCCCATAAGAAATAATGTAAACTGGAATAATCCGTTCCTAAGTACCAGATAAATGCCTATAACACATAAAAGTGTAAATAATTAAACAAAAAGCATAATAAAGTTTATCTTTGAAGGGGGTCCCCCTCCATTAAATGACTGGGTAACTCCTGTTTTTTTCCTTTCTCTGTCTCTTTGGCTCACTTGAATCTTTCTCTGCAGTTAATTTCCTCTTCTCGTTAACTAAAAACACCATTAATCGTTTCTGCCTTCGTTGTAGATTTTTTTTCTGAAGTGAGACATAGCATTATCGTTGAAAATGTTCATTGCTCTATTTGCTGTCACAGTATCTGGGTGATATTTTTCAACAAAAAGCTGCACTTCAGCTGCACTCCTGTGTTCAAACTCCGAAAATTTGTTCGGCTCCAGAGGCATTTTTGACGATTTTTTTTTCGAATTCCGAGTTGTTCGACTAGTGAGTCGTTCGAGAACCGGTTAGCCTATATATATATATATATATATATATATATATATATATATATATATATATATATATAACGCATTTTACTTTGACTATTATGGTAGATCTTTATTCATCATCAATTTACCTGATAAGTATCTTACCCTGTTCCTAAAATCGTTAACACTCGCAGTCCCCAGCCTTTACCGTTGATTACGTGTATTGCTTCCCTTCCTCTGCAGCTATCCCAGTTACAGTATTTTGTTTATATACGTTTAAAAAAGGAAAGTGAATCCTCGAATATCCCTCCCCACATGCTATGGCTGAACTTACACACGGTGTGCTATGAAGTGTGGCGAAAGTGGTAACTTGCTGTAGTCTCCTCGGCTGCCATACCATATCATACGTTTTGTGACTGTGCTGGATCAAAATTTCTAAGGCGCCAGTGATTCATCCTCGGCACCTCATGCTGCAGCGTTGTTATGTTCCCACAAGACAGGAACATTCACAAGCTAGTTGGTCTTTCTGACCGTTTCAGCCATCAACGTCTCTTCTATCTCCCAACCACATTTTAAACCACTCTCAAACATTAAAAGTGAAGCATGGAATGTCTCTCACTGATTTCAAAATCAATGGGGGTTTCTTTTCACACGGCAACCATGTTTCGTACAACTTAAGCTAAGGCAAGGGAATAGGAACAATTTTATCCTAACCTGCTAGGTTTAGACTTTCAGTGCCAGTATTTTTCAAAGGAGCTCTCTTGAATAATATTTACGTTAATTGCGGAGTTCAAGATGTCCATCACGTGGTCATTTCCCTCGTACAATGCAAGGGAAACGTACGAAACGTTTCCTCGCCTCACCTTTTTTGAACCAGTAGCAGTTCAGGCAGGAGATTCCTGCTTCGGCGAATCTTCTAGTCGTCCCTACTTCCTTATTTCCTTACTCCTACTCTACTTTGAAGCCATTCAACCACAAAAGATGAAATACGGATTTCCTTTGACACCATGAAGGGAAACAGGAGCATTTGCGGTAAATTATATTTAAATCTATAATTACTCTTACCATTTTCCAAAACCGGCATAGTTCCGTTCATTCACGGAATTTACTGTGAGTGAGCATAAATAAAGCGTTTTCTTCACTTGATACATGAAAAAATAATGTCCGTTATTTCATGAACACCCAGTTCTCTTTTAATTTCCAAATCGACCAGGTGGATCTGGAAGTGATGATTGGGATTCACTGTTAAAACTTACTTTGTTCATTAATGTTCGCGTTCACAAATGGAGATCTCATTGCTCTTTTTTTATGCAATACGGCATTATTTCTCTTTTAACGTCACTTGTTGGTTGTTTTGTTTATGATAGTATTCGCCAAGCTGTACGCAGCTAAATAACAATACTTTAACAGAAATGTAAAATAATTATAATCATGGATAAGTATAAGTATATATGCTTAGCCATGCTTGTTTCCGTCTTAATTATGTTCCAGACCATTTGAAAGTGCAATCGGGTAAAATGTTTAAATTTCTGCACAAATACTTATAATTTGTATTCATTATCATTGCTTTTAATGTGCCTACTGTTTGTGAGTTCATGTGAAGCTGATCTGTTATTTAATAATAAAGTCACAATGTGATATGACACGTTCCTTCAGATAAGCACCCGTGAGATTTTGTATATGAAAGTTTTCTCTAGACGAAGGTACTTCTTCTGAAACTGGGATTGAGTAAGTGTAAATCACTGTGACATGGTCTTCGTCCCTCAGCAGCCAAGTTCCCAAAACTTCATAGCGGTGCCTCGTTTTCTGCACCATAGATATTCGCCAGGGTTATTCCAGGAGTCACAGCATTGTAAGCTTTCATCGAAGAGCAACTGAAAGCCCATTTTGATTCCTCTCAAATACTGTGATGGATGAACTTGTTTACGTAGCATTGTTAGCTGTGATGATGGCGGCAACCTTGCTAAGATTCCTGGCTTGTATATATCAGTGTAAAAAGGTAAGTATTTTTAGCAGTATCTGACGTTCAAAACATTGTTCACTCCATTAGTGTATTTTCTTTTAATAGTAAAACAATTATGTAACATTTTCAGCGTCGCGTGGCAGTAAAGCATCCCTTGTACCAGCACGTCGCCGTGACGCCGCGATTCCACGACACGAACATCTCTCTGGTCTCCACCTCCTCACCGATGACCCCCGTCCCCAGGCCAGTTCCTCTCACTGCCTTCCCTCGGCAAGTAGAAGGCGCTACCCCCAACAACTTCATTTCCCTTGCGACCTCTCAATATTTCCCAATCTTTAAACCTCTGAAGCACCAGAGACAAAACGGAGAATGCAGCATCCCGAGTAAAATTAACTTCAGCAGCGACGCAGTTTCCGCACACAATTTGAGAGGCAACGCCTGGAGTGCTTTCCGTGCGTCTTACGCTACTCCTCTGGTGCGTCCATATCTCGTGGTTCCTGTGCCGGTTCGTACACTGTAAGATTTTACCTGCACAATAAAAACCATTTGATAATATTGTTTTTAATCCATATTGTTTTTAATGCCATTCATAAATTTCTTACGGAATTTTTGAATGGCAAATTACCCACTTATTCAATGGGTTGTTTATGCTGCCTTGTAAGAGGTACAGAAGTGCACACTCGGAGATATTTTATTATACATACAAATTAAACCGCCTGTTTCCATTATTTTCTATTCGCTCTCTCTCTCTCTCTCTCTCTCTCTCTCTCTCTCTCTCTCTCTCTCTCTCTCTCTCTCTCTCTCTCTCTCTCTCTCTCTCTCTCTCTCTCTCTCTGTGTACAAGAAGATTCCTGAAGCAACTATAGTATAAAAGACTGACTTGGCATTTACGAAAGAACAATTCAAACTCTATGAAACTGAATTTTAGAAGCAAGATGTATGAGGTCTTTTTTTTTTTTTTTTTTTTTTTTGTCTTTACGAATATGCAATAGATACTATGCCTTAGTAATTAAAACCTATATTTCGTTTGCAATGACTATTTGATCTGTTAGGATCTCTTTCCTCTATAAAAGTACAGTAAAGTAGTAAAGTAAGTAATGAAACTTTGCAGTGCCGACCCGAGGATTTTATGTATATGGAGAGATAAATATCTGTAAACATATTTATGAGTGTGTGTGTGTATATATATATATATATATATATATATATATATATATATATATATATATATATATTAAACATACACACATAAATAGGTATATGTGTATAAATAGGTGTACTTTGCATTACCCTCACCATGACTTAGATTACGAATAAGAACAAACATTTTCATCAATACATCTAATACCCGTTTGACAAATGAAATTATTAAACTATTATCGAGTACACACATATAATACTGCATGATGTCTGATGTTTGTGGTTTCTATAAATCGGGAGCAGGTTTAAAATGCTTCAAATGAGGATATAAATGATCAGACAGATTGGCAAATGCTTCACAGGCTTCCAAGTTAATGGATTTGGGAATGTTATATACACCTGATGCACAATAGAGAGGTCTCACAGTTTGCGAGGAACTAACGTTTGGAGACTGTTTAGCGGGAGGGGGAGGGAATACAATTTATTGAAATTAAAAACCCATATTAATTACTTTTTAATTAACATTCTACTAGCACAACTACGGGGGGAAGGGGGGGGGTGCCTGGGGGTCCGAACCCCTGCCCTTTTTTTCAAAGGGGTAAAATTGCCCTTTTTCTAGGGATAATGCGAGACTTCCGTTTAGAGATGAAATTATTAAATACTGTTGTCAACACCGAGATCGGTGGTTGTTAATGATTTCCTTAATGGCATATTCTGGATATGTATTTTAACATGATAGTTCCTTCTGATGAATGATCGACATGGCATTCATTCAACAATGTAAATTTCAAGTAAGATTTCCATTTTCGTTCAGCAATTCAAGTCGATAGCAACTGTTTCTTCGGTTTGTTGTTAAATATGTTTGCGTGTAAGTTCATGGTTGTTTGGGAAAATAGTACAAAAACGTTTCTTATACTTTGATATCATTATTAAAGTTTGGATCGAAGAGTAAATAATAGTAGATCTAAGAGTGAACTTCTGAAGAAGCACACATACATAGCACAAAGACTGGCGAAGTGTTTCGTATTTATGGTTGAAATTCACTTGTTGAATATCTGCTAGATATACTATTCAATTCTTGCTTCTCTTTTACTGACCAGGCCACATTAGTGGTAGGTTCTGTCAGGATAGTTAATTATTGGTTTTACATCTACAATCATGCCTAGAAAAGAAAGAGTTTTGAAGCAGAAGAAAACAGCACTAAAGCGAGCTGCAGACCAGGGACACAGACAAAACTTACTTTCTTCAAAACAGTCCGCGATGATTTAGATTCGTCAAGAAAGGAAAAGCCCATTTCTGTGACAGAGTCTCTTGGCGAAAGCAGTGTAGACCAAAGAGCAGAAAGGAAAAAAATAGACGACAATGATCCCCGCAGTGAAAAGACCACCGAGGAAGATGACAACAGCATTGGCAGCAGCGAGGACAGTCCATCTACTGAATGCTGGGGAAAGTGTAAGTACTATCGAGTTCTAATCAGCAGCATGTAATCAAGCGTTCTTATGATTTAGCAGATATTGTACTTGGTAAAATTTCGTAGACTGACAACGGATGAAGATAAGTACAACTACCTGAAGTATCATTTTAAGTCAAGTGCCACTGAAAAATTCTTTTCATTGAAAATAAGTAAAAATGGACATTCTTGGATGGAGGAGAGGTTAAGGCATGTGTATAGTCCAGAACTTGTGCAAAATGTGCGTCTTATTTGACAAACCTCATAAGCAGGCCCAAAGGGGAGCATTTGTTGCTACAGCGTTCCAAAAGATAAAGAGGTCAGAACTGATGCTCATGCTCATGTAGAGACCGACAACCACAAAGCTGCAGTAGTCCAAGGCTCCGATTTCATGAGAATATTCAAGCATCCACAAAACAGTGTTGAAGCTGACAAAACTTCAGGGCAATACTATCAGTGTAATAAGCACGTGCTAGGAGCAATAGTTGATGCAGTCATGCTTTGTGCCAAACAAGGGCTCCCACTTAGAGGGCACAGGGATACGAAAGTGAATGACGTGGTCGAAGGTACAGAAAACAAAGGTAACTTTCTTGCCATATTGGAGCTGATTGCAAAGTATGACCCCGTTGTAAAAGAACATATAAAAAACGGCAAGCGAAATCCAAAGATGTTATCATGGAAGACCCAAAATGACATAATCGCCAATGCAGCTTTGATAATAAAGAACCTGATAAAGGATATGATCTACAGCGAGCAGTTCTATACAGTAATTGGAGATGTCACAGAGAGATTTGCAAATAAAGAAGTTCTACTCGTTTGCCTCCATTATCTCAACTCAAAGCATGGCGAGCTTAAAGTCGAGGAAACGTTTTTTCAGTCCATGCACATAAAAGGACGCACTTCTAAAAAAAAAAAAAAAAAACAAACCTAGGCCAGAATATTGTAGAAAGTATTGAAGACGAATGAACTTGTTATGGCCGATTGCAGAGGACAAGCATATGATGGAGCTGCGGCAATGTCTAGTGATAGGTGTAGTGCACAAGCTGAAGTGCGGAAAGAGGCCCCAAATACAGCATATACACATTGTCAGAGTCATGTCATTAATCTTGCCATTGTTGCAGCATGCAAGAATCAAAGCATCAGCAATATGATGGATGCCATTTCATCAGTTAACCCTTTCTACGAATTCTCTCCAAAACGAAAGTGGTACTTTGAAAAATTCTTGAATTTTTATGGTGAAGAAATAGGCCTCACAGAAGTACACTCACTGGGTGAAACGTCATCATGCATTCGAGTCATACTATTTGCTTTATTGTGCCAATGTTGCAGTGATGGAGTCTATCTTCAAGTCCCAACCCTATAGTGAGTTTTATAATGTACTGCGAACAGATTTTGAAGAAGAATGGGCCTGGGACCCAGAAACCAAAACAAAAGCTCAAGGCTTGTATTCGTCATGCACTTCATTCACACATATTATTTCATTCATTACGACTATGAATGGGATGGAACCTCTACGACCATGGTATAGAAGCTACAAGGAAGAAACCAAGACATCTTTCAAGCCTATCATATGGTTGACAGTGCCATAGAGGACCTTTGCGTGAAACGAGTGAATGTGGAGAAAGTTTGGTGAATGGTATGAACAAGCAGTGAAGATGACACAATCAGTTGATGTTCTACCAAACAAACATAATGCTGAAGCCGATTCCATGATAACATCGAAAGTGATGGCATAGAAGAATATTTCCGTCGCTCCGGACCGTTCAGCCTGCTGCCATCTCTCATGCTAAGCAAAGAATTTTATCTAGATAAGGCTGTTCACCTTCTGAAGAGCAAGTTCTCTGCAGATATGGAAGATGATGGGTTGCATTTCAGAAGTGAGCTCATAAGATGGATAAGGCACTGGGGAAAGGAGATGGCGAATAGAAAAGAGATGTTAGCTGAGATTGAAGAAAAAAGACTACAGGAGGATCAAAGGAAAGCGCTACTGTATATGCACAACAAGAGAAGGAAAATCCAGATAAATTACGGTTGAGATGCGACGGTAGACAGTCTCATGTTGTTCCAGAGCCACCAGACAGTCTATTAGACGCTCTTCGTGTTGCTGACCGGGCCATTTTCCCTTCCATGAGAAAACTGCTCGTAATCGGCTGCATTTCACCGATAGGTTCGTGCGAAGCAGAAAGAGCAGCCTCTGGAGTTAGACGACTGAAGACAGCCTATCGCAGTACCATGGCGTCACAGCGTGAAAGTGACCTAAACCTTATACAAATACGACCTGACTTGCTGTTAACATCCAATGCTGTTCTTGATGCCTTCATAGAACAGCAGCCCAGGAGAATGTTTTCACCATCTATTCTATTTGGATGACTCTATAGAAGATCTGCATTGAACTCCTCTTGATCTTGGAATGACGATGAGACTGTTTATTGTATTTTTGTTTGGTTCAGTGCAAATAATTATGATCATTAAAATTCTTGTAACATTTTTTTCTGTTTTTAAATCTGAAGAACATAATTCAGGCTATATCCCCTATAAATAAAATTCATATTGTGCCCTTTTTGTGGCCTGGACCCCTGCCTTCTAAAATAGACCGATTCGGTGTGACGTCACGAGTCGGAGTCACCGTTCCACTTGGTGAAAACAAACCCATCGCTCGCAGATCCCTCGCTATAAGAGTGAGTGAAAATGGCGTTTGATTACTTTGATTCTTCAAAAACCGGTGAAAAAGCAATATGAATCAAAACTAGAAGCTTCTGCCTGCCGAAACTGGGATCGACGATCCTTCGAAAAGGCCTAATATTGAATAATACATTTCAACGACTATTTTACCAACAGACTGGGAGATAATAATTGTGATAACATAGTTTGCTACAGTAATCTATGACTTTTATCTATCTATCTATATATCTATATATATATATGTATGTATATATACATACATACATATATATGCATATATATGTTTTTTGTGAAATCAGGCCATTTCATAACCACTTTTCCTCCCATTTACTAGGTGTTCATGCAAAGGAGACAATGAAGGCACGTAAAGGCCTACATCGCACAACACATTTTTCTCTCTCCTAAATAATTTGACCTCAAGAGATAGGCCTTCTTCAGTTGTTTCATCTGCTGGATCATATGACTTATCAGACACAAAGGCAGCAAGCAACTCTATGCCTGCTTTGTTTTCATCTAATGGACAATGTTTGAAGACACTTGGGATAAAGTCTGGGGGAGATGGATCCGGGGATGGTTTGCCTGTAAATTCAAATCATGATAAATCAATTTATTACAAAAAAGTAAAATTGCTGTTGTGCCTTTCAGAGTATATGACTGATGCCAAAACTTAATACCGATAATGTTGACCTTGTCTGGCCTTGGTAGGTAGTGTAGATAGAGTTAAAGAAATTATGTCTCTGGAATGTGAAAAGGTATAACATATTAATATGTAGATCAATAAGATGTTCTAAGCAGATGTACACATATTTTCCACCAGGCGCCCAAGCACTCCCATCAGCGTTCACTCATTTCATGGCCTGTAGGCCTACCCATCGCTTCCATTTTGCAGGAACACATGGAAAGCTAAACCTTTCGCATCGTGTGGTTCGAACAACCAACGGCAACACAGCTCCTTGGCATTTTCACACAAAGGAACTAAATTCTCGGAAAAATACAGCGACTTTGTAGGCACAGCGCCGTGAGTTTTCGAACGAACGAAGGTTTGTTTTCACCAAATGGTCGTTGCTAGGGGGGGTTGCTAGGCGTTACCGAATCGGTATATTCCTAGTTGCGCGCCTGGATAAGCATGAAATCATAGAAAATGGAGGTCGTAGGAAAATAGTAATCTTTGATACAGCCATTAGTTTTGCTCATATCCAAAATGTTTTACTAATTCTAATGACTCTAGTACATACATAATAATGTTACTGTATCGCAAATTCGTAGGATTACAGTGCTAACTGGCTTGCCTTGCTATTCCACAACACAAACGATTTTTCGTATTAGTTGGTGTAAAGCTTAACGATACTTTTTTCTAGCTGTGCGGTAGGAATCGGACTGAGGACTGAGGAGGTGGAAACCACTGAGAAGTGTCCGTGAGGGTACTGTACAAGGGTACTTCACTGTCTCACGATGTTGAAAATATAAACTACATTCAGTTTAACAAAAACATCGAAAGTTTTCACAGGAGTAATTTTAATGAAATGAACACTTTTATAAGCGTTAAAAAATACATTTATATAATCAGTCGAAGGATTTAGCAAGGTGGCCGTTAATATCAGAGCTAAACTGTGAAATGTAAACAATATCAATATT
>NW_020870940.1:140327-150327 GCF_003789085.1 Penaeus vannamei
GCGAGAAGTTGCAATTGTCGCTCGGAGGTTACTGCTGTGGCTGGGCACCACGGTGGGTAAGGACTAAGCTCTGTCACGTCAGCGCTAGCTGACACACGTTGATCGAGTCGACATTAGTCGGCACAAGCCGGGCTCCCCTCATAGCCCGGGCGAGGCTCAGCTTCGCATATCGGACTTATCCTTATGGTACTGACTTTCGAGTAGTGGCTACCCTCAAGTCCACTTCATAGCTCCTCATCGGTTCAATGACCATCCTAGAGTGTTTCACCTGGGCAGGTTGAAGGAAGAGTGTCCAGGGGTTTGCTGAAGCAATTTCTGGTCATTGCCCAAGAGCAAGACAGAATTTTATCTTGAAGGAGAAACTGGAAACCACAGAAGCATTTTGCAAGGCTCGTCTGACCAGGGATTGGGACGCATCATTCCCAGGTGTGCAAGAGCCAGTCACTCTTGTGAAGGGACAAGTAATAGTCTTGCAGAAGAATTCAAAAGCCATTTCTTAGTAAATAACCTTCATCCTGCCTACCAACCCCTGAGAAAGTCGAAACTCCAAGCCCACCTCACAGGCAACTGCAGTCCACTCAGTAAGTGGCTAAATCGTCTCAGATTCTCTTTAGGTACAGGAGTGTTGGAGTGAGTAGTTTGAGCAGTTGAACCAGGTTGATTCACCAACAGTTAACTTGGTAATGTCGAGATTCCTTTGGCGGACTCACCCATCAGTGAGGATCCCCCCCCCCCCCCGTAACTGAAGTTACAGGGGTATTATCCAAATTGGAGTTGTATAACTGCGGGTATCTGTGGCATCGGCGAGATACAAGGCAACCACATGCCGACCTCGGCATGTGGTTGCTGCCCGCTGGTTGATTCGATGTGGAGGCAATTACGCCGAACGAGGCTGTGCCGGTGTCGAGTTACCAGACTGTAGAGTTTGGTCTAATTGGTCTAATTCAGTCTGCGCATATGTAGTTTTCGGGTAACTTTCCATGCACGCTTAGTTCTTTATTAAATCATCCTGTATGCATAAAATTCTTTTGACCTTTCCGCGCACTTGTCTCATTATCCGTCCGCAGATTGTCTTCACAAATGTAAACAAAATGATGTTTTCTGCACATGAAAATAATATTCTCCGCGCAAAAAAAAAAACAACAATCTGGCCGAGTTAAGTGAGGCATTTACACCAAACGAGGCTGCACCGGAGCTGAGGTGATTGTGGCTATAGATCGAGAATCCTACGTGGGCGAGAATGGCGTCCTGATCTCGTGTAGGCGGCATCATCATGGTCTGAGGCATTGATGTAAGCCAGCTTAAGCATTCCATGGTGAAACAGTCAGTTCGTCCTTCGAGCTGTAGCTTGAAAGCTCTGGGGGAGCACTGGAGGACCCTGAAAGGACCTTTGTAAGGGCAGGATAGTGGCTGGTGGGAGGTGTCATCACAGAGAAAAATGAACTTGGCCATGTCCAATCCCAGTGGGATGTAGGATGGGTGATGGCAGAAACAGGTGGGTCTGCTGGGAGTGAATTGCCTCTAGCTAAGTGTCGCTCGAACCATTGCTGGGAAAGAATTCTCCGGGCACAACGATGGGCTGGCCGTATACCATCTCGGCCGCAGAATGGGCGAGATCCTCCTTAGGCATTGTCCTGAGATCGAAAAGAACCCAGGGAAGCTGCGAAGTCAGTGTGGCTGTGGTGCAACAGGCGGTGAGGGCCATCTTTCAATGAGTCCATTTGCCTGTGGTTGTTAAGCCGTTGTGAAATGGAAAGTGACCTCAAGGAGCCTGGCTAGAGCCTTCCACAGCTCTGAAGGGAAGCTTCCTTCCCTATCAGATGTTATATTTCGGGACACCTAAACAGGCAATCCAGGAGCTGAGGTGTGCATGGGAGCAGGATCTGATGGTTGCATCCTCCATGGGCGTGGCCTCGGCATGGTTTCGACTCACCGAAACCATGTGAGAGTTTCATTTGTTAAAAAGGGTGGAAGGCAGATGGAGGTGGCATTCACTTCAGTGAAGAGGGTAGCTGTGTTGGTGTTCGATTGGCCAACAGTTGCATTCTTAACTCCCGCGTCATGGCGAATCAGCGCCGCCGACCTCGGGACACAGCTGTTGCCTGCTTCCCTACTGGCTGACTCGGTATGGAGGCAAGTATGCCCAGCGAGGCTGTGCCGGTGTCGAGTGAGGTGAGGCAGTTACACCAAGCGAGGCTGTGCTGGTGCTGAAGTGATTGTGGCATCTGCCACACGGCTCTATACTAGGCAAGGTTCTTGCTCACATCCTTCTGAGATGTATCAGAGAAAACCTGTCGAGGCATTTGAGACGAGCAATCTGAATTCACTCCTGGTAAGTCCACAATAGACCATATCTTGGTGCTTCAAGTCATTGTAGAGCACTGTTGTGAGTTTGGGCATGGGCTGCTTGTAGCTTACAGCGACTTAGACATGGTGCGTTTGACATGGTGCATCAGGAATTACTCTTGGAGATCCTGAGATTGAAAGGAATTCCAAGGATTTTTAGATTAATAGCAAGTTTGTATACTGGTACTGCGGGTGCTGTAAAGTGCAGTGGGGGCCCGAGCTTCTTTCCTGTTGGTTCAGGAGTGAGGCAAGGCTGTGTCCTTGCACCAACACTTTTCAAGACTTGCATGAACTGGATACTGGGTAGAACTACTGTTCAAAGTCATTGTGAAGCAACCCTAGGCAATATCAAGGTTACTGATGTTGACAGCTGATGATGTTGCTATTCTAACTGAATCCGTAGAAACCGTAGTCGGCCCCTGGGTCTAGAGGTCTCAGACTAAGACCTAGGATTTTGGGGACCTGCTAGGAGAATCTGTTTGGTCCGTACATGCTTGCAGCAAAGACATTTAAGTCACAGAGAGTTTTACATACCTTGGTAGAATAGTTCATAACTCTGGGCTGTCAGACCAGGAAGTCAGTAGACGGATTGGCCTGGCAGAAGGGGTCACGAACTCTCAACAAGTGTATTTGGAGATGTCAGTACCTGTGCAGAAGGACCAGGATATGCATCTTCAAGGACCTGATAACGCCAATTTTACTGTACAGTAGTGAAACCTGGACGTTATATTGTGCCTTGATATTGTACCTTGATTGTCTTGGTTATAGGTCTTTGCACAGGATCATGAGGTACAGGTAGCGGGAGCATGTGTCCATCCAACGGTTATACAGTCAAATTGCAATGGACCTGTTACTTCCACAATCCGTGATCACCAACTCAGGCCATGAGGGCACCTGGCTCGCTTCCCACAGGGTGATCCTGCCCACCAGGTTGTCTCACAGCGAGACAACACTGGATGAAGGAGGCCTGTTTGGGCAGAACGATCAAATCTGTCGTAAAGGGTTTGAGATGGGCCGAATCTGTGCCTAGCAGCTCACTATGAGGGACCCTCGCAGGTGGAAACAAAGGGTGGATGCAGCTATGCTCCCCGGTCAGCGTTGGCGCCCCAATGACGATTCTGATTAATGGTGGGAAACTTCATTATTATATGTAGAATACAGGAATTTTTGTTTTACTTCTGGTAATTAATAATATTAATAATATCGAATGAATTATACAAATACTTATCTAGCTATATTTGATATCTTGCAGAACATTTGCATTGGCTAAACGTGATATCATTAGTTCTTCCCCTTTAGTTGATCCAGAAAAATAAATGAAGACAGAATAATGAGAGAAATAAAAAGAAAATTTGATGTTTACAGTAGTATCATCCAGTTTTGTTATTTCTAACATTCTGGTATCATAACTGTGGGTGGCATTCCTTTGTTTGACTGGATATTCTCTAAAATTTTAGTATTATTTCTAAATTGTTATTATGCCTAATAGGCAAACAGCTAATAATTCTCCTAGTAATCATACTACAGTTTTTGTTTCGGCATCATCTATCCCTCTGCAACCTGAGTGGAAGACCAGCACAGCGGATTTCGCCCGGTGTCGCTCTGGGTTCGGATTTTCATATCGGTTCCTGTCACAACTGGGGATACATCCAGCTTTATACAGAGATCCCCAAACAGGCAAGACTAGTATCTTTTATTAATATGTATACATATAGCCTTGCCAGTCCTCCTCCCCCCAGATATAAACCAATCGGCAGTGAACCTTATAAATGGAAAGGCTGGGAGGAGGGGAAAAGCCCCTCTCACCCAGCAAGTGAGGCAGACTGTGGGCCCTGCTGGGAGGGCGACTGCTGGAGCACAGGCTGGGAACGGGGACTACCCGTCTCGCCTGCGCTCTGGTGGCCGCCAGCCCAGAGTGAAGCTTGTGGGGGAAAGCCCTCGGGAACCCCACAGGTGGATGATGGGGCACGCACCCCGCCACCCCCTTTTATATGGGGCAGCGTCGGTGGGGGTGGCAGAGGTGGCATCCACCCGGAGCGACTGCCAGAGGCTGAACCTCAGGCGGGAAGTTAGGGTGGGGGCTTGGAACGTCCGTTCTTTGCGTCAGGATGATCGGTTGCCTCTACTGTCGAGGGAACTGGGGAGGCTGAGAGTTGAGGTGGCTGCTCTCTCGGAGGTGAGGAGGCCTGGCAGCGGCATGACCTGTGTAGGTGGCTACACCTATTACTGGTCGGGCCGCAGCGATGGCCACCATCTCCAGGGAGTAGCCATTGCCGTCTCCAGCAGACTCCAGCCCTCGGTAGTAGAGGTTACTCCTGTTGATGAGCGTAATGGTATTGAGATTGAAGCTTTCTTTTGGCTTCATGTCTCTTATTGCTGTGTATGCTCCTACCGATGTTTGTAAACTTGACGTGAAAGAGATGTTCTACGCCAAACTTACATCTGTGGCAGACAGATGTCCTCGACGAGATATTCGCATTGTTCTGGGCGACTTCAATGCGGTATCTGGCTGTGATCGAGCTGGCTATGAGATGTCTGTCGGTCCCCATGGTTCAGGAGCTGATGCCGGTAGCGAGAATAGCCTCCTTTTCCGGGACTTTGCTAGGTCCCAGAAATTGAGGATTTCTGGCTCCTGGTACCAGCGCCCAGACCCACATCGCTGGACATGGTACAGTGATGGGTAACGCAGCCAAGGAGATCGACCACATACTTGTTAGCACTCGTTGGAGGATCCTTCAGAATTGCAGGGTGTACAGGAGTGCTGAGTTCTGTGGTACTGACCATAGATTGGTTGTGGCTACCCTCCGGGTCCACTTCAAAACCCCCCAGCGGTCAAATGATCACCCTAGGATGTTTCATTTGGACAGGCTGAGGGAGGGGAGTGTGCCCGCGGGTTTGCTGAGGCAATCTCTGATCGTTTCGCAGTGCTTGGCAGTCTGACAGACCCTGTTCTTCTGTGGGATACCTTTAAGCGTGAAACGCTTGATGCAGCTCAAGATACGATTGGTGTACGCCCGAGAGCAGTACAGAATTCCATCTCGCGGGAGACACTGGAAGCCACAGATGCATGTCGTGCGGCTCGTCTGACAGGGGATCGGGAATTGCACCCTTCTCATGTGCGCAGAACTCGGTCCCTGTTAAGAAGGGACAAGGAACAGTTTATTAGGAGTCTTGCAGAGGAGGTAGAAGGCCATTTCTTAGTAAATGACCTTCGTCCTGCATACCAAGCCCTGAGAAAGCTGAACTCCAAGCCCTCTTCACAGGTGACAGCAGTTCGCTCAGTAAGTGGTCAGATCATTTCAGATCCTGTTGCGGTGCGGGGACGTTGGGCTGAGTATTTTGAGCAGCTGTACCAGGTTGACCCACCAACAGTTAACTTGGATGCGGGTAGTGTCGAGATCCCGCTGCCGGATCCACCTATCAGTGAGGACCCTCCCTCCCTAACTGAAGTTAGGGGGGCGATTTCCAAGCTGAAGAGTGGTAAAGCAGCTGGTATCTGCGGCATACCAGCTGAACTGTTAAAGGCTGGTGGTGAACCTATGGCACGGGGGTTACATGCTGTCCTGGCTGCCATCTGGCAGTCCGGTTCCGTTCCTCCTGACCTGTTGAGGGGTGTGGTGGTTCCTCTCTGGAAGGGGAAGGGGGACCGTTGGGACTGCAGCAATCACTGAGGCATCACACTGCTCAGTGTACCAGGCAAGGTTCTCGCCCACATCCTTCTGAGACGTATCAGAGACCATCTACTGAGGCACCAGAGTCTGGAGCAATCCGGATTCACTCCTGGTAAGTCCACAATAGACCGTATCCTCACGCTTCGAGTCATTGTAGAGCGCCGTCGTGAGTTCGGGCGTGGGCTGCTCGCAGCCTACATCGACCTCAAGAAGGCGTTCGATACGGTGCATCGGGAGTCACTTTGGGAGATCCTGAGGCTGAGAGGAATACCAACAAGGATTATTGGACTAATAGCAAGCCTGTATACTGGTACTGAAAGTGCTGTAAAGTGTGGTGGGGGCCTGTCGAGCTTCTTTCCTGTTAGTTCAGGAGTGAGGCAAGGCTGTGTCCTTGCACCAACTCTTTTCAACACTTGCATGGACTGGATACTGGGCAGAGCTACTGTTCAAAGTCATTGTGGGGCAATGCTGGGCAATATCAAGGTTACAGACCTTGACTTTGCTGATGACGTTGCCATGCTATCTGAGTCTTTGGAAACCCTAGTAGCGGCGCTCGATGCATTTAGCAATGAAGTGAAGCCCCTGGGTCTAGAGGTCTCCTGGACCAAGACCAAGGTCCAGGAATTTGGGGACTTGATAGAACCTGTTCAGTCGGTACGTGCTTGCGGCAAGGACATTGAAGTCACAGAGAGCTTTACATACCTTGGTAGTGTAGTTCATAACTCTGGGCTGTCAGACCATGAAGTCAGCAGACGGATTGGCCTGGCAGCAGGGGTCATGAACTCTCTCAACAAGAGTATTTGGAGATGTCGGTACCTGTGCAGAAGGACCAAGCTTCGGGTTTTCAAGGCCCTGATAATGCCAGTTTTGCTATACGGTAGCGAAACCTGGACATTGTCCTGTGCCGTGGAGGCTCGTCTTGAAGCCTTTTGCAATAGGTCCTTGCACCAGATCATGGGGTACTGTTGGTGGGACCATGTGTCCAACCAACGGTTGCACCGTGAGACTGGCACAAGCCCTGTTATCTGCACAATCCGTGATCGCCAACTCAGGCTATACGGCCACCTGGCTCGCTTTCCTCAGGGTGATCCTGCCCATCAGGTCGTCTCTATTCGAGACAACCCTGGGTGGAGGAGGCCTTTGGGACGACCGAGGAAGTCATAGCTTGGGCAGATCGACCAAACCTGCCGTGAAGAACTAGAGATGGGCCGAGTCCCTGCCTGGCGCCTAGCCATGAGGGATCCTCGTAGGTGGAAGCGAAGGGTGGATGTGGCTATGCGCCCCCGTCGGCGTCAGCCCCCATGATGATGATGATGATATACAGTGTGTGTGTGTGTGTGTGTCTGTGTGTGTGTGTGAATATATATATATATATATATATATATATATATATATATATATATATATATATATATATATCAGGTTTCGGACGCATCTTTTAAAAGTCTTAAAATGTTTTAAATTAATTTGTTTGAAATATAGGGCCTATCAGAGGAACGAGGATTGCATTGCCATGTATCCAACACTTGGGACACCAGACCCGCTCTTGAAAACAACAAGACACTTGACCAGGGCTCTCGGCCCTGACCAGACCTCCTCGGGGGTCGCCCCCACACGCACGCTACTGCTCGGCGCGCCCTTGGGCTCCCTTTGCCCACAACTGCACCAGCATGAGACACAGCCCACGCCACGCTACCAGCCTCCTCAAACAACAAAGAAAGAAAACAGAATTGTGTCTACATAACTCACCAAAGTCAGGCAAAAACAAAACCCTGATAACTGGTGGCTGACGGCGGAATGTCGCAAACCACAAGCCTCCTCCAAGAAAACGTAAGTACACCAGGGGCAATCATTTCCTTTCTTTTCTCTTTCTTTGCCGTACATTTTTTTTTTTTTTTTACAAGTGCAGTGATTTTTTTTTTTAATATTTGAACGTGTCCATGCAAAGTGCATTTTCTTTGGCATTTTTTTTTTTTTTTTTTATCTAACGATCATGGTAGCCTAGTTAGCATAAATCGCTGATAATGCTTAAATCTTTTATTCATGTGGGTGAAATATAACGTGCATTTTCTCTAAATTATTTTCTATTTCTACGGACATTGTAGGTCACGTGACTAGAGTCTTTAGCACAAGGTACATGTCTCGTCACTTCGGAGTTCTGCGCAGCTTTGGGTGATAAGGCCTATGACGTCACTTGGTGAGAGCTGTGAGCAAGGGGAGCCCGGGGAATTAGAGCATGGTAGGGTGGGAGAGAGAAAATAGAAAACGGTAGTAAATGAGCAGATACTTAAGTAATTTTAGATGTCGGCACGTTGAACGATTTGCATATTGGACAGATTTTATAGGTGATGATAATCAACGATTATTTATAGGCCTATATCACATATTCTACGTTAATTTAGTTTTGTAATTCTCATGTTGCAGCTTAGATATGGCATAAAAGAGACGTAAAATAAAGAAAGAAGACATGGCATATTTAAACTCCAAATGTTTTTGACGAATTTATTATAAAACAAATCATACAACAATAACAATAATAATAGTAATACATTCAGGGTTCTCAACTTTCGAGGAACTGGCAAATGTAGCATTTCATATTTCAGCCTTCTCTCGTAGTCTCCTTTCTCAAAATGGATACTGCAAGTTCTGTTAGATTCATAGTTAATGTTTTTCTTTCCACAAAAAATAGCCCACTCTTTTCTTGCTCCTTCATCCTTCGGTGATGAATAACATCCTTACGGCGAATCCAAATTCTGCAACCAACCACTGAACAATTACTGGGCATTGTGGCTTTGAGCGCGCCAGTCAGTCAAACAAGTGAAAACGGGAGAGCGAGGGAGATCCTTCCAGCTCTACATCACATCCATGAATGACCCCACAATTAGCGTCAAACCCCCAGGCTTTGCCTCCAGATGACGTAATGCGCGAGACGGACGAATTTGAGTCGCTTTGTGACAAGACCTGTACTTATATAGACCTTACCTAATTATTGCCATATTCTTGACTTTTTTTTCTTATTCCCTTTATATCTCACTGCAATAACCGACACCATATCGACATTCAATTCTCCTATTATTACTAACTGCATTTATTTCGGCTCGGTTCCCAATGCATTTGTGGATATTTTTGAATATTTAAATAATTTAGTTGAATTATGCACAAAGACAAACATTTCACTTCTTTCCCCATGCTTCCCACCTACCCCCGTCCCCCCATCCTCACCCATAACGAAATTCAGATGACCTTACTTAGCTCACATGACCTTACTCAGGTAGATATCCCTCTCCCACCATCTGACTTCACCCGACTTGAAATGTATTCAAGCTATTTGTATTTATATCTTATTCAGTTATCTCCATGTTAGAGATTAATTATATTATACAGCTACTACGATTTCATATTGTTCGTGATTTTCGCTTTCATGAGTCATCACTAAATGCGAAATTGCCTTGGTTATCCTAACGATTTTCCATTTCTTTCCCTCCATACGATAATCGTTAGTATGCCGACCTAATTTTCGAAACATTTTCTTCATTAATAAATCTTAATCACGATCCTCACCACATCATTATTACATGGTCCTCGGTGACGACCCCCAGCTGGGTATGGACATGTAACTAGTGTTAAGTTAATGTTAACTTGTCCTGTATGTGCCACGCCGCACACTTATCGCCAGAGGCGATCTCAGCACTGCGTTGCGCCTTCTTATCGCTATACGTGAGATTGTCGCTGGTATTCCCCAAGAAGATGGGATGCCCAATTTGTGTTCTGCGCATGAGAGCTCGTATGATATATCCCTCCTATGGTTGGGTTATCACGTCATCACTTTCCTCAGGGAGTTTAAGTATCATTTACAACCACGAGGGTTGTCTTTCGGCTGTCATTTTTCTCAGGGAAGCTGACCCAAACCAGCCACCGTTTCATTCATTTTACGTACTAATAAAAGTACCATTTTGCATGATTTCGCATTGTGGTTGATTAAT
>NW_020870940.1:158395-160895 GCF_003789085.1 Penaeus vannamei
TTATTATTTTTACTATTGTCATTATCATTATCATTATTATTATTACTGTATTATTATGATCTTCATCATTATCTTGATTATCATTATTAATATTATTATTATTATTATTATTTTCATGCTCATCATTATAAATTTGAAATATTACCAATATCATTATCATCTTTATTATTACTGGCATCATCATCATTATTATCAATATTTTCATCATCATCATGATTGTCGTTAACAGCAGTAGTAACAGAAGTAGTAATGGTGTCATATAAATATACATGCATGTGCATACTTCTCGAGAGGGCGTCAACTTTAGGCAGCAATGCTAAAAATAGTAGAAAGTCTCTCCTGTAGATTATGTTCATACCTTTAAGCAAGAAAATCTTGGCTTCATGCTCCATTCCTTCAGTTTAACTCTAATAAGAGCGTATCCATTTATTCTCTTATTTAATCATGATGTCATTGCATAAGCTCTCGGTATCTGTAGATTAGTTGGGACTCGTAAGCATGATTCGCGCCTTTACAAGGTCATTTTCTGTTGGCACCACTTGTCTTTCTGTTTGTTTGTTCACGCCTCCCCCCCCCCCCCCTCCCGCTCTCTCTCTCTCTCTCTTTCTTCCTCTTTCTCTTTCTCTCTCTCTCTCTCTTTCTCCTTCTCTCTCTCTCTCTCCCTCTTTCTCTTTCTCCTTCTCTCTCTCTTCCTCTTTCTCTCTCTCTCTCTGTCAGGGTTTTTTTGTGTTGCCTTGATTTGGTGTAATAGCAAGGGCCTTAAGATATACTCAAAATATTATCAGATTGCAATGTCAGTGTTGATTCCATTATTTGCATGATTTTTCAATTATTTTTCAATAATGCACTGTCCAAAGATAGACAGAGGAACATGCTTAGGGAGACAATTACAATAGTCCGCGAAGACTTGCTTGAGTTGCAATTGTCTCAGATAGCAGGAAATGAAAATCTACAAGAGATAAGCATTGTGCAAAACTACAAAGGAAGCAAAAGGTGTCGCAGTCCGCAAGGACTTGTCTTGAACGACGAACTTCCTTGGGAAAAAAAAATGCAACAATGCAGAGTTCAGAAGTGTGCAGTGCAATAATGCATACGCTATACGTCTGACTAATAGTGATTGTATCTCATTTCATTGAAGTTGTCTATCACACGTCACCAACAGCAATTTGAGGCAAAGCAATAATGAAAACAGGTAATGCAGTCCTCATACTTCGGGAGCGACTCATTACATCAAAATATACTTTCTCAAGACAACATTTGCACGGAAAAACGTAATGCAAGATAAGAATACACGGTTGGCGCAAGTCGGAAACAGTACGCATGTAATTCTTATGCAATTAACTGTTTTTTGCGGGACGATGTGCGCATGTGGCTGCGTGAGTGCGTAGACAGACGAGTTGAGTTAATGGGTGCGAGTTATGAAATGAATGAGTCAGAGTATAGCACACGAGTAGAAAATAGAATGCTGATAGATTTTTTAATAAGTAAGGCGAGAGTGAGTAAAAAAGGAATAGGGTGGCGTGGAAGTTGGAAGAAATAAGCGAAGGGGAGGAGGAGTGGGTGGGCGGGAGGCTAAGGGGGGTGGGGTTAGGTATGTCAATGTGGATTGCGCTTAATGAAAATAATCACCGATCTGACTGCACGAAAAAAAACATTAACGCTAATAACAAAATAACTTACGTTAATTGCAATATTAATCAACTACTATTTGAAATCATAAAAATGGTACTTTAATTAGTACATAAAATGAATGAAACGGTGACTGGTTTGGGTCAGCTTCCCTGAGACAACTGACCCGAAAGACAACCCTCGTGGTTGTAAATGGTACTTAAACTTAAGATAGATTCCCTGAGGAATAGTGATGATGGGCCCAACCGTAGAAGGGATATCATCGAACGAACTCATACGCAGAACGCAATTGGGCATCCCGTCTTGTTGGGAAATACCAGCGATAATCTCTCACGTATAGTCGTATAAGAAGGCGCGTGGCGCTGAGATCGCCTAGGCGATAGGTGTGCTGCGTGGCACAAGAACGACTTAACATTAATTACCTAAACCTAATAACATGTCCATACCCAGCTGTGGGTCGTCACCAAGGACCATGTAATAATGATGAGGTGAGGTTCGTGATTAAGATAAACGAAAATCACGAACAATATGAAATCGTAGTAGCTGTTTAATATAATTAATCTCTAACACGGAGATCACTAAATAAGATATAAATACAAATAGCTTGAATGTATTTTTGGGTCTAGCAGAGTCAGATGGCTATAAGTACCTTCGACCTGAGTATGGTCAAATGAGGTCGTTATGCGGACATACGTTAAAAATAGCAAGGGCTAGTATATGTAAAATTAAATATTGCGAAAAAACAAGTATACAATAATCTAGAAATTAAATAATCAAATTACCAATAAATGAACATGAATAATTAAAGAAAAAATATATCTATAAAGAAGGCGAATAATTATCGAAATATACTTCGGAATATGCACAAATA
>NW_020870940.1:183395-188395 GCF_003789085.1 Penaeus vannamei
TGCTCATGTGCCTCTTCCCGGAAGTCATGAAGAAAGTGCAAAAGGAGATTGACTCCGTTATTGGACGTAATCGTTTTCCCAGCATGGCGGACCGGACAGAGTATGCATCATGGGTCCAAGATAGTATTGTGCATGTTTATACTTTTTATACTCATCCCTATGTGTAATATCTGTCACGGTATGTACGTGTGTGCGTCGATGGATGCATGTGATCACATGTGAACACGCCCCTTGGTAAGTATTTCCACGTAGATCATAGTGACGAGGCGAAGATACAAGCCGTTTTCTACTGTATTTCAGTATCTGCTTCAGTGATGTTAGCCTCAGTATTTCTTAAGGCAACTGATCCGGGTCTTTTACTGAGATTTTTGTTTGCGGTTTGATGACGAGGAGTTGCACACCTCACAGAGTCAAAGGTGAGATTGAGGTTTATTTTGGCACCTGGTTGGGGACACACCCATTGACCCCTCAAGGTGACACTTTCTTTTTTCTTGTGTCTCTCTGTCCTCTTCTATATTTCTTTTTAAAAATATTTCTTGAATGTGTAATCATTTTGTGCTATAACAGCGATGTATAGCCCCGATCAGAAAATGTTTCCTTTTACTTCCATCTGCGTTTATTTCTTTGTCGCCAGTGTGTTGGAGCGGCCACTGTCCTTTGTAATCTTGTAATCTGCACCAGCATTGCATTACTGATGCACCAGTCATTATGGTCGGTCAGTGTGGATCACATCCCAGCTCAAAGAAGTCATTCATGAATAAAATCCATCATAGAAACATTCTTCAAGGTAGTTACCTATAAGTAGATTGATCATGCCCGTCCCAAAGGACGGATGTGTTAAGAAACAACTAATGCCTTATGCTACCTGCCCACAGCTTGCCCTACGTGGAAGCAACTCTCAATGAGGTTTTCCGTTTTCGGGGAGCGGCCACCTTCACCGTCCCTCACAGTGCAATGCGAGATACCGTTTTGCGGGTAAGCAACCTGTCACAAATAGTTTATGATCCTTTGTTTTCTCTCTTGATTGTATTTCCCGCTTTCATAAATCATTTTATGAAATTATAGACAAAGGATAGAGTACTTATTTACTCTTATTTATACATGGCATGGTAATTTCAGCTGAAATTATTGTGTGTTTATTAGTTCATTTTACCAAATCACTTACGCGCGCGTTCATTCTTAAAAATAAATCCTAGGTTTATTGTTTTCCTCAAAGGGACACCGGATACCAGCCAAAACGATGGTAATGAACAACCTGTACAGTGTTCACATGGACCCTGAGTATTGGGGCGACCCTGAAAACTTCCGTCCCGAGCGCTTCATCAACGCGGATGGAACCTTCCGCAAGGACGAGCGAATGATTCCCTTTGGCAAAGGTAAAGGTCCCAGTTCTTGGTCGAACTGTGTTTATCTGCTTGTATCTTTCTCATTCTTCTGCCAGGAATAAAGTCTTGTAGTCGAGCGCAAAACAAGGCATTAGTCCCCACTGGCCATGTTCCTCTGAGTTACCACATACATTCTCATCTCGGTCCCCCAGGACGGCTCTCGGAGAGCCTCTCGCTCGCATGACGTCGTTCCTGCTGTTCGCGGCGCTCGTGCAGCACCTGGACTTCGAGCTCGACCCCGCCGTCCCCGTCACCAACACGGAAGGCGTCGCAGGGTTCACGCTCGGCCCGCCGGAGTTCAGAGTCTTTGCCAAACGCAGATTCTGACGGAGGGGAGGAGAGAGAGAGAGAGAGAGAGAGAGAGAAGAGAGAGAGAGAGAGAGAGAGAGAGAGAGAGAGAGAGAGAGAGAGAGAGAGAGGGGGGGGGGGAGATGCATGCACATTCACATGGAAATTTATGTTGAATCAAAATATTTTTAAATTGTTCAATGTATCATCCTAATAAAAGCTGCCTCTTTAACTATAGATGTTATCTTTTTTATTCCAAGAAGGGTACAACACAAACACAAATAAATAACCACAAATAAATATTTGGTAACTATTCATTTCACTCAAAAAAGATTTAAGCTGCGGTCCCAAGTAACGCGGGTCGAAGTAGTGTCTGTAGCCTCTTTTATTTATTTATTTTTTTAGTTATCATTAATATTATTATTATTAATATTATCCTCATTATTATTGTATCTGGCGTTTTTAACACTTTTTATCAAAGATATGACTGGTCGTAGAGACCTGTTTAAAGGAAGTGGCAATAAGAGAAATAAATAAATAGTTTTTGCTAATCAAAGGGTTAATTCTTTCGAAAAGCCATGCGCTTATTTTTCGTGTAAAAACATTTTTCTAATTAATTATAGATATATAGTTTTCTTAAGAACACTATTAAATTTTGCCAGAAATTTCATTTTCATCGCCAAGATAGCAGGAAAAACATCTAAGAGAGATGGAATAGGAAAAAAACGGTAATAGGATATATAAAAAACACAGACACAATTATATATGTTATATATGTGTGTGTGTGGATATCTGTATATATATATATATATATATATAATATATATATATATATATATATATATATGGTAGAAAAACCCACAATGTGTGGATGGAATCGAGGACGAAAGTGTTGTCTCACTTTCTTCAATAAATCTAGTTTGTGCATTGTGGGTTTTTCTATCATAGTATCAACACGGTAGAGTGTATATAATATATATATATATATATTATATATATATATATATATATATAATATACATATATATAATATATATACATATACATATATATATTATATATACATATATATATATATATATATATATATATATATTATATATATATACATATATATATATATATATATATATATATATATATATATATAATATATAATTATATATACATACATATATATACATACATATATACATAATATAATATATATATATATATATATAATATATATATATATATATATATATATATATATATATATATATATACATACATATATATACATATATATACACATATATATATATATATATATATATATATATATATATATATATATATATATATATATATATATATATATATATGTTTACACACACACACTCACACTGTAAAAGGTACTAAAGCCTCCTATATGATTGATTAAATTACTGTGGCGGGAGTGAAACACTAATGTGGTTGTTCTCTTTTATGGTTAAGAGTATCACGCACTTGTTAAGTTTTTATACATTTTAGAAGACCTAAAGTCTTGATTTGACACTCTATCTATCACCTATATATATACTATTTATATATATATATATAATATATAATATAAATATATATAATATATATATATATATATATATATTATATATATATATATATATATATATATATATATATATATATATATATATATATATATATATATTATAATATATATATATATATATATATATATATATATATATATATATATATATATTATATATATATATATATATATATATATATATATATAATATATATATATATATATATATAATTATATATATATATATATATATAAATATATATAAATATATATATATATATATATATATATATATATATATAATATATATATATTTATATATATATATACATATATATATATATAATATATAATATATATATTATATATATATATATATAATATATATATATATTATATATATATATATATATATATATTATATATATATATATATATATATATAAATATATATATATATATATAATATATATATAATATATGTATTTATATATATATATATAATATATATTTATATATATATATATATATATATATATATATATATAATATTATATATATATGTATATATATATATATTATATATAATATAATATAAATTTATATATATATATATAATATATAAATATATATATATATATATAAATATATATATATATATTGTCAGGTATACACCTAGCTAGGGCCAGGTGCCTATCTATGTAGAGGAGCCCGAATTATCTCCCGTGAGGCAGGAGAGGCTTAGGGACCAAGTGAGATCAGGGGTCCCGTTCACTCCCCTTGAAAATAGAAAAAAATATGTTGAAGAGAATCTATTTAGGATGTTGCTGTTCCTTCTCTAGAGTCCTTCCGCAATAGAACGAGAGAATGAGCGAGAGAACGAGGAGAGAATGAGAACGAGAGGACGAGAACAGCGAGAGAACGAGGAGAGAATGAGAGAAACGAGGAGAGAAGAGCGAGAGCGAAGAGAGATGACGAACGAGAGAACGAGAATAGAACGAGGAATGAGCGAGAGAACGAGAGAGAATGAGCGAGAGAACGAGGAGAGAATGAGCGAGAGAACGAGGAGAGAATGAGCGAGAGAACGAGGAGAGAATGAGAGAACGAGGAGAGAGATGAGCGAGAGAACGAGGAGAGAATGAGCGAGAGAACGAGGAGAGAATGAGCGACGAGAACGAGAGAGAATGAGCGAGAGAACGAGGAGAGAACGAGCGAGAGAACGAGTAAGAGAACGAGTAAGAGAACGAGTATGAGAACGAATGAGAGAACGAGTGTGAGAACGAGAACGAGTAAGAGAACGAGTGAGAGAACGAGGAGAGAATGAGTGAGAAAACGAGTGAAGACGAGAAGAGAACGAGTCAGGGTAAGAACAGAGTAGAATCAGTAAAAGTTGATTAAAAGTATGGTAAAAAAAAAAAAATCCTACGTAAAATGAAAGGCAGACATTAAAAAAAAGGAAATATTGCGTTAAAACAAAACAAAAATAAGCACCAACACTTGCTACAACATTACTGTTAAAATATTAAAAGGAAACGAAAAATAAAACGTGACTTAAAAGTTAAATGAGCATCACTGGGTATATACTGTCACTTTGGCTTCGTCTGTATTTACGCCTTATCTGCCTTTATCACTGCTTATTAAGGTTTCACGTCCAGCTTTAATAGTACCTAGGCAAGTAACACAACGGGGGTCAGTACAACCTGAGATTTTCCTGCTGCCGAGAGGGAGATGAAACGCGACAAAGTCCAAGT
>NW_020870940.1:204814-207314 GCF_003789085.1 Penaeus vannamei
AGAGAGAGAGAGAGAGAGAGAGAGAGAGAGAGAGAGAGAGAGAGAGAGAGAGAGAGAGAGAGAGAGAGAGAGAAGAGAGAGAGAGAGAGAGAGAGAGAGAGAGAGAGAGAGAGAGAGAGGAGAGAGAGAGAGAGAGAGAGAGAGGAGAGAGAAGAGAGAAGAGAGAAAGAGAAAGAGAAAGAGAGAGAGAGATAGAGAAAGAGAGACAGACAGAGAGCGAGAGAGCGAGAGAGAGAAGAGAGACAGAGAGAGAGCGAGAGAGCGAGAGAGAGAAGAGAGAAGAGAGAAAGATAGACAGACAGAGTGAGAGAGAAAGAGAAAGAAAGAGAGAGAGCGAGAAAGACAGAAAAGTAAAAGAGAAAGAAGGAAAGAAAGAAAGAGAGAGAACAGACCTTTTTTCCTCTTCCCGCTTCGTACGAGAAGCCCTTGAAAAGCCAAGTACGGAAATGTCATCCGGCCGAACAATCTGATTTCCCGCCAATCAAAGTGATTGATGAAGGGAGGCTTCGGCGGCCGAGTGATTCCGTCTCCGCGAAGCCGGGTCTTGTGGCGGCGAAGCCCTTCTCCGCTCGTGCGGAGATGTGTGGGTGGGTGTGTATATATACGAGTATATTATATATATATATATATATATATATATATATATATATATATATATATATATATATATATATATGTATGTATGTATGTTTGTATATGTTTATATGTATGTATGTGTGTGTGTGTGTGTGTGTGTGTGTGTGTGTGTGTGTGTGTGTGTGTGTGTGTGTGTGTGTGTGTGTGTGTGTGTGTGTGTGTGTGTGTGTGTGTGTGTGTGTGTGTGTGTGTGTGTGTGTGTGTGTGCGTGTGTGCGCGCACGCGCGCGTGTGTGTGTGTATGTATAATGATAGGTATATACACACACACACACACACACATATTATACGCACATATAATGGTGGATGCAATATATTTAACAATGAGCGGCGTTACCAATAAAACTTAATACATTACTTCCTCAGAGAAATAACATGTTACAATTACCGTTACTTTTGGGCACTAAAATAAGCCTTTATCACTATTCTTATTTCAGTTTCTTATAGTTGCAGGAAAAATCAGTGAAGGTGAAAATTACCGAACACAGTGACAATGAAACAATACCCGTTCTTACTTTTTTTTTTCTTTTACTCGTATATTGTGCTATCAGTCGTAAAACGTTATCCTTGTAACACAGTTCATAGGTAAAATAATATATTTAGTAAATATTTCCTTTTGAACAGTTAAGAAATGAAGATTACATTTTTTTTTTACATTTTTACACACATCCACGCAAAAAAAAAAAAAAAAAAAAAAAAAAATGTAATAAAGGAAATAAGTAGGTTTGCTAGGTTGTTCCTCACGCGCATGAGCAGATCTTCCACGAATTATTACCAATCAAACACTTTATTATCAAATCATACTTTAACCCAGTGAATATACATTCTATTATTACTAACTTTGTAATTGGGAATGGTGATGCGCTGATGAATAAATTTCGGCCCTTAAATCAAGATTATCTTGATTTGAGGGCCGTTCCATTTCTGCTTCGTGGATATTTGCCGAGAAATTTTAAGGCATGTTATGTGTGATTTTTAATATCCTTGTTTTATATCCACCCGACCCACTTGCTTTTGTCTCCAGGCATCAGCATGCGGGAGGATTCTTCCGACAGATGCTTTGCTCACTGGGTTGTTACGCACGACAACGCACGAGACGCAAGTTCCTTAAAAGAGGAGCGGGTCAGCCTGCCTGAAAAGTTTAGTGAAGGAAAATTAGTAGGAACCGGCGGCGCGTTAGGCCCCTTGCTCGACTCGTCGGGCGGGGGTCGTTTTCCAGCACGCCCGTCCGGGGATGCCGTCTTCACACTCATACAAAAAATCATATTTGCCTAGAAAACAACAGGGTGGTTAGGGATTCCGGAATGATTTGCAGTTTATTCGATTCACGGAGGGTAAAGAGAAAAGTGTAAGATGAAAGATGACAGATGAAGAATGACTGTAATCTGCCCTGCTTCTTTATGGTTTACAATGATTTGGGGCGACGAAGGTGTTAAGGTCAGTAAATAATTCTAACCTGGCAAGAAGTCCTGTCAGCACGTCTTGATAAAACTTGATCTAATTCTGATACGAACTTGGCCTTAAAATCAATTGGTAAATGTTGACAGAAATAATGCATTATATAATTCAAACTCTGCTACTATGGGGGAAGCAACAAGAAAATACGGGAAATTAATGTAACGGACATCTTGTGAGCCATGGATGATGGCACCGTGAATATAGGCTCCAAGTTCCTTCCATTTCATCAGAATGTCAGAGATTACTTTACCCTACACAAACCAGTGTTTGGGTGACATCTTCAGAAAAGGGAGGGCAACACTCGGGGTTTCGTCTCTTGTATTCATTGTTTCTGAAAGAGGTTTGTAAAATTTCCGTCAAAGAGCACTGTTTTTGTACCACATGGGTATCTCACTATGCATAAACAC
>NW_020870940.1:212314-214814 GCF_003789085.1 Penaeus vannamei
GTGTTTGTGCGTTTGTGTGTGTGTGTGTGTGCGTGTGTGTTTGAGTGTGTGTATGTGTGTGTGGTGTGTGTGTGCGTGTGTGTGTGTGTGTGTGTGTGTGTGTGTGTGTGTGTGTGTGTGTGTGTGTGTGTATGTGTGTGTGTGTGTGTGTGTGTGTGTGTGTGTGTGTGTGTGTGTGTGTGTGTGTGTGTGTGTGTGTGTGTGTGTGTGTGTGTGTGTGTGTGTGTGTGTGTGTGCGTGTGTGTGTGTGTGTGTGAGCATGTGCGTGTTTAAAAAAAAAACAATATTATCTGTTAATTTTTCCGCAGGCATATGATTCGTATTGAAAATTCTAACCAATCACTACACAGCAATAAAACACACACACACACACACACGAACATGCACGCCCACACACACACGCACACGCACACACAATCACACACACATACACACACAGAAAGACAAACAAACGCCCACACACACACATGCAAAAACAAAAAAGACTATACACACATGCAAAAACAAAAAAGACTATACACACATGCAAAAACAAAAAAGACTATACATTCATGCATACACACGTACACGTGGCTTCGGTTTTGCCCGAGCGCTCGCCCGATCCGCCCCATGAGCACAAACCGGCGGGGAGGCTCGCCCCTTGCGCGACCGGCGTAGAGAGGGAGCGGCGAGTTCGTAACGCGTTCTGCAGTAAACATGGTAGCGATGAGCCGGACGAAGCTTCAGTCGAGATATTCGTCTCGGGTCTCGCCGGCCAAGAATATCTGCAATATTCACGGGCGAATGGAATATATATAGTCCGCCGTCATAAAAGCAAGTCGGGAGGGAAAAACCAACAGCGGAGTGATGTGTTTGCGTGCCGAATGTCAGCGGAGAAAGGGGTGTGTTATAAGCTGTTCGCAGAGTTGTGTTTTATTTCCTTTCTATTTTATGTATGTGGATATACTTGGCTTTAACTTTTCGATATTTTTCTATTTCGTGTCTTCTTCTTGCTTCAATATAAGACACAGATAAGGGGAAAAAATATATATGATAGTTCGCTTTCATAAGAATCGGGTCACGATATTTGCCAAATTCAAAGCGAACTTCAGATCTTATGTATGTGCTATATTTATTCTGGACGTTTTTGGGTTTATATGCAAGAATACTCTTCTCCACATATTTCACACAAATTTGTTGAATAAGACAAGCTATTTCCATATGAAAGCTCTCACTCTCTCTCTTCCCAATCCTTCTGTCCCTCCCTTCCCCCTCTCTTTTTCCCTCCCCCGCCCTCTCTCTCTTTTCCTCTCCCCCCCCTCTCTCTCTCTCTCCCTCGTCCTTTCCTCTTTCTCATTCTCGTTCCCTCTCCTTCCCTTCTGCCCTCCCTTTCTCTCTCTCACTCGCTTCCCCCTCTCTATCTCAAAGCGCAGAGAGCGTCAGTGCAAAGGCGCCTCCGCTTCCCTGCCTCCGCGCCCCTGCTACAAGTGGCTCCCTGATTACAAGGCGAGCAAGAGATAGAATAACCACTCGGACACGTACAGCCCCCTCCCCCTTCCTGCTCTCTCCTCTCCCCTTCTATCTTTCGCCTCTCCCCATCCCCCTTTCCCCTCGTCTAACTGTTCTTCTCTTCCCTTTCCTCTCTTTCCCCCCTCCTCCACCTCTCTGCTTTCAATTGTCCTTTCATCCTTCTGAAGTTCATGTTTATCCTGTGTCTTCTTCCTCCTTTTTCGTTTTCTTCTTCTTTGTCAACTCCACCGTGGGCATCCTTTTCCTCTTCTTCTTTTCCCACCTCCTCCTCCTAGTCACCTTCCTTCTTCCCCTACATCTCTTTCCCCTCCTCCTCTTCCTCCCCCTCCTCTCTGTTCCCCTACTTCACGTTCGAGGTAAATAGACCTGTTATGGACACAGGACTCGATAACACTTACAACCAATGGCGGCGGCTGTAACGACGACAGCACGTGGTTGTAGTAGAGCAGACTATATTGGCTATGTTGAATTTGGCGTGAGTGGAAATGTTGAGAACTATGAATGACTTTTCTCTCCCGGCTTTGAAATTGGCATATAGAAAGAAATTAATACAGAAATGTTCATATAAACCTGCATAACAAAAGGCTACATAACTCGCCTCACGGATGTACAAAACACATTTACAGATGCCAAGTCCGTGGCCGCGGAAGATTAAATGACACATGAGTGCCCAAGAATTCGTATGTTTTGTACACCAATGAGGCGAGACATGCAGATGTTTGTGCAGAAGATCGAGCCGACAGTGGAATCTGGGAACTTCTTGTGGCAGAATTTTTTCTTGTCAAACTCAAAACCGCGAGAAAAGGCCGCTCCCACCGGTTGGAGATGGTATCGGCAGATGAATCAACAAGCTATTCATGTTGTTTATATTTTTGTGAGGTGCACAGTACACCCGCCTGCACGCACGGCAGATTCCAACCTCGGATATGTGAATTAAACTATAACACTATCCAAAATCATTGGCCTAGAGAATTCAGCAATATGTAATTTT
>NW_020870940.1:229814-235354 GCF_003789085.1 Penaeus vannamei
GAGCGATCGGATGCTCGGCTGCCTTCGCTGTCATTCGTGACTGAGCGATCGGATGTTCGGCTGCCTTCGCTGTCATTCGTGACTGAGCGATCGGATGCTCGGCTGCCTTCGCTGTCATTCGTGACTGAGCGATCGGATGCTCGGCTGCCTTCGCTGTCATTCGTGACTGAGCGATCGGATGCTCGGCTGCCTTCGCTGTCATTCGTGACTGAGCGATCTTCGGCTGCCTTCGCTGTCATTCGTGATGAGCGATCGGATGTTCGGCTGCCTTCGCTGTCATTCGTGACTGAGCGATCGGATGCTCGGCTGCCTTCGCTGTCATTCGTGACTGAGCGATCTCGGCGCCTTCGCTGTCATTCGTGATGAGCGATCGGATGTTCGGCTGCCTTCGCTGTCATTCGTGATTGAGCGATCGGATGTTCGGCTGCCTTCGCTGTCATTCGTGATGAGCGATCGGATGTTCGGCTGCCTTCGCTGTCATTCGTGACTGAGCGATCGGATGTTCGGCTGCCTTCGCTGTCATTCGTGACTGAGCGATCGGATGCTCGGCTGCCTTCGTCATTCGTGTGAGCGATCGGATGCTCGGCTGCCTTCGCTGTCATTCGAGAGCGATCGGATGCTCGGCTGCCTTCGCTGTCATTCGGATCGGATGCTCGGCTGCCTTCGCTGTCATTCGTGACTGAGCGATCGGATGCTCGGCTGCCTTCGCTGTCATTCGTGACTGAGCGATCTCGGCTGCCTTCGCTGTCATTCGTGAATGAGCGATCGGATGTTCGGCTGCCTTCGCTGTCATTCGTGATGAGCGATCGGATGCTCGGCTGCCTTCGCTGTCATTCGTGACTGAGCGATCGGATGTTCGGCTGCCTTCGCTGTCATTCGTGACTGAGCGATCGGATGTTCGGCTGCCTTCGCTGTCATTCCGAATTTCGGCTGCCTTCGCTGTCATTCGTGACTGAGCGATCGGATGCTCGGCTGCCTTCGCTGTCATTCGTGATTGAGCGACGGATGCTCGGCTGCCTTCGCTGTCATTCGTGAATTCGGATGTTCGGCTGCCTTCGCTGTCATTCGTGATGAGCGATCGGATGCTCGGCTGCCTTCGCTGTCATTCGTGATTGAGCGATCGATGCTCGGCTGCCTTCGCTGTCATTCGTGAATGAGCGATCGGATGTTCGGCTGCCTTCGCTGTCATTCGTGAATGAGCGATCGATGCTCGGCTGCCTTCGCTGTCATTCGTGACTGAGCGATCGGAGCTGTCATTCGTGACTGAGCGATCGGATGCTCGGCTGCCTTCGCTGTCATTCGTGATGAGCGATCGGATGCTCGGCTGCCTTCGCTGTCATTCGTGATGAGCGATCGGATTCGCTGTCATTCGTGACTGAGCGATCGGATGCTCGGCTGCCTTCGCTGTCATTCGTGACTGAGCGATCGGATGCTCGGCTGCCTTCGCTGTCATTCGTGACTGAGCGATCGGATGCTCGGCTGCCTTCGCTGTCATTCGTGACTGAGCGATCGGATGCTCGGCTGCCTTCGCTGTCATTCGTGATGAGCGATCGGATGCTCGGCTGCCTTCGCTGTCATTCGTGACTGAGCGATCGGATGCTCGGCTGCCTTCGCTGTCATTCGTGAATGAGCGATCGGATGCTCGGCTGCCTTCGCTGTCATTCGTGTGAGCGATCGGATGCTCGGCTGCCTTCGCTGTCATTCGTGATTGAGCGATCGGATGCTCGGCTGCCTTCGCTGTCATTCGTGACTGAGCGATCGGATGCTCGGCTGCCTTCGCTGTCATTCGTGATTGAGCGATCGGATGCTCGGCTGCCTTCGCTGTCATTCGTGACTGAGCGATCGGATGCTCGGCTGCCTTCGCTGTCATTCGTGATTGAGCGATCGGATGCTCGGCTGCCTTCGCTGTCATTCGTGACTGAGCGATCGGATGCTCGGCTGCCTTCGCTGTCATTCGTGACTGAGCGATCGGATGCTCGGCTGCCTTTGCTGTCATTCGTGAATGAGCGATCGGATGCTCGGCTGCCTTCGCTGTCATTCGTGAATGAGCGATCGGATGCTCGGCTGCCTTCGCTGTCATTCGTGATTGAGCGATCGGATGCTCGGCTGCCTTCGCTGCCATTCGTGACTGAGCGATCGGATGCTCGGCTGCCTTCGCTGTCATTCGTGATGAGCGATCGGATGCTCGGCTGCCTTCGCTGTCATTCGTGACTGAGCGATCGGATGCTCGGCTGCCTTCGCTGTCATTCGTGATTGAGCGATCGGATGCTCGGCTGCCTTCGCTGCCATTCGTGACTGAGCGATCGGATGCTCGGCTGCCTTCGCTGTCATTCGTGACTGAGCGATTAGATGTTCGGCTGCCTTCGCTGTCATTCGTGACTGAGCGATCGGATGTTCGGCTGCCTTCGCTGTCATTCGTGATTGAGCGATCGGATGTTCGGCTGCCTTCGCTGTCATTCGTGGACTGAGCGATCGGATGTTCGGCTGCCTTCGCTGTCATTCGTGACTGAGCGATCGGATGCTCGGCTGCCTTCGCTGTCATTCGTGAATGAGCGATCGGAGCTGCCTTCGCTGTCATTCGTGATTGAGCGATCGGATGTTCGGCTGCCTTCGCTGTCATTCGTGACTGAGCGATCGGATGTTCGGCTGCTTCGCTGTCATTCGTGACTGAGCGATCGGATGCTCGGCTGCCTTCGCTGTCATTCGTGATTGAGCGATCGGATGCTCGGCTGCCTTCGCTGTCATCGTGACTGAGCGATCGGATGCTCGGCTGCCTTCGCTGTCATTCGTGACTGAGCGATCGGATGCTCGGCTGCCTTCGCTGTCATTCGTGAATGCATTCACGAATGACATAAGGCAGCCGAACATCCGATCGCTCAGTCACGAATGACAGCGAAGGCAGCCGAGCATCCGATCGCTCGAATCAGCGAAGGCAGCCGAGCATCCGATCGCTCATCACGAATGACAGCGAAGGCAGCCGAGCATCCGATCGCTCAGTCACGAATGACAGCGAAGGCAGCCGCATCCGATCGCTCAGTCACGAATGACAGCGAAGGCAGCCGAGCATCCGATCGCTCATCACGAATGACAGCGAAACATCCGATCGCTCATCACGAATGACAGCGAAGGCAGCCGACATCCGATCGCTCAGTCACGAATGACAGCGAAGGCAGCCGAACATCCGATCGCTCAGTCACGAATGACAGCGAAGGCAGCCGAGCATCCGATCGCTCAATCACGAATGACAGCGAAGGCAGCCGAGCATCCGATCGCTCAGTCACGAATGACAGCGAAGGCAGCCGCATCCGATCGCTCATCACGAATGACAGCGAAGGCAGCCGAGCATCCGATCGCTCATCACGAATGACAGCGAAGGCAGCCGAGCATCCGATCGCTCAATCACGAATGACAGCGAAGGCAGCCGAGCATCCGATCGCTCAGTCACGAATGCAGCGAAGGCAGCCGCATCCGATCGCTCAATCACGAATGACAGCGAAGGCAGCCGAGCATCCGATCGCTCAGTCACGAATGACAGCGAAGGCAGCCGAGCATCCGATCGCTCAATCACGAATGACAGCGAAGGCAGCCGAGCATCCGATCGCTCATCACGAATGACAGCGAAGGCAGCCGAGCATCCGATCGCTCATCACGAATGACAGCGAAGGCAGCCGAGCATCCGATCGCTCAGTCACGAATGACAGCGAAGGCAGCCGAGCATCCGATCGCTCAGTCACGAATGACAGCGAAGGCAGCCGAGCATCCGATCGCTCATCACGAATGACAGCGAAGGCAGCCGAGCATCCGATCGCTCAGTCACGAATGACAGCGAAGGCAGCCGAGCATCCGATCGCTCAATCACGAATGACAGCGAAGGCAGCCGAGCATCCGATCGCTCAGTCACGAATGACAGCGAAGGCAGCCGAGCATCCGATCGCTCAATCACGAATGACAGCGAAGGCAGCCGAGCATCGATCGCTCATTCACGAATGACAGCGAAGGCAGCCGAGCATCCGATCGCTCATCACGAATGACAGCGAAGGCAGCCGAGCATCCGATCGCTCAGTCACGAATGACAGCGAAGGCAGCCGAGCATCGATCGCTCAGTCACGAATGACAGCGAAGGCACGACATCCGATCGCTCAGTCACGAATGACAGCGAAGGCAGCCGAGCATCCGATCGCTCAGTCACGAATGCAGCGAAGGCAGCCGAGCATCCGATCGCTCAGTCACGAATGACAGCGAAGGCAGCCGAGCATCCGATCGCTCATCACGAATGACAGCGAAGGCAGCCGAACATCCGATCGCTCAATCACGAATGACAGCGAAGGCAGCCGAGCATCCGATCGCTCAATCACGAATGACAGCGAAGGCAGCCGACATCCGATCGCTCAGTCACGAATGACAGCGAAGGCAGCCGAGCATCCGATCGCTCATCACGAATGACAGCGAAGGCAGCCGAGCATCCGATCGCTCATTCACGAATGACAGCGAAGGCAGCCGAGCATCCGATCGCTCAGTCACGAATGACAGCGAAGGCAGCCGAGCATCCGATCGCTCAATCACGAATGACAGCGAAGGCAGCCGAACATCCGATCGCTCAGTCACGAATGACAGCGAAGGCAGCCGAACATCCGATCGCTCATCACGAATGACAGCGAAGGCAGCCGAGCATCCGATCGCTCATCACGAATGACAGCGAAGGCAGCCGAGCATCCGATCGCTCAGTCACGAATGACAGCGAAGGCAGCCGAGCATCCGATCGCTCAATCACGAATGACAGCGAAGGCAGCCGAACATCCGATCGCTCATCACGAATGACAGCGAAGGCAGCCGAGCATCGATCGCTCAGTCACGAATGACAGCGAAGGCAGCCGAGCATCCGATCGCTCAGTCACGAATGACAGCGAAGCAGCCGAGCATCCGATCGCTCATCACGAATGACAGCGAAGGCAGCCGAACATCCGATCGCTCAGTCACGAATGACAGCGAAGGCAGCCGAACATCCGATCGCTCAGTCACGAATGACAGCGAAGGCAGCCGAGCATCCGATCGCTCATCACGAATGACAGCGAAGGCAGCCGAACATCCGATCGCTCAATCACGAATGACAGCGAAGGCAGCCGAGCATCCGATCGCTTCACGAATGACAGCGAAGGCAGCCGAACATCCGATCGCTCATCACGAATGACAGCGAAGGCAGCCGAGCATCCGATCGCTCAGTCACGAATGACAGCGAAGGCAGCCGAACATCCGATCGCTCAGTCACGAATGACAGCGAAGGCAGCCGAACATCCGATCGCTCATCACGAATGACAGCGAAGGCAGCCGAACATCCGATCGCTCAATCACGAATGACAGCGAAGGCAGCCGAACATCCGATCGCTCAGTCACGAATGACAGCGAAGGCAGCCGAACATCCGATCGCTCAGTCACGAATGACAGCGAAGGCAGCCGAACATCCGATCGCTCAATCACGAATGACAGCGAAGGCAGCCGAACATCCGATCGCTCAGTCACGAATGACAGCGAAGGCAGCCGAT
>NW_020870940.1:254586-262086 GCF_003789085.1 Penaeus vannamei
TTGTGTGTGCATGTGCGTGTGTGTATATATATGTTGCGTATGAATGTATGTATGTTTTGTGTATGTGTATACAGATCTACATATAACTATCACTTACACTGAACTGTGTAGGCCTATAGTCCGTATAAATAACAACATACTTTACAAAGCCAAATTATCACAAAATTTAATACACATCGTATCTACCAGTGTTTAAAGGCGCTATCACACTTAACACTTTTTCTGTCAATTTTTGCGTTTCCGTCTGAATCTGAGGCTTTCCGCAGGTATAGTTTGCAAACGGAATACCTCCCAGACGAAGACGGTTACGACCCTTTCCATCAACTAATTTCCGTTCCTGACATTGTATTACGAAGGATCTATACAGCTATTTTTTTTTATTATTATTATTATTATTATTCATAAATCAGATAGAATAAGTAAATGAAACATGGGCCGATATTTTAGACCATTAGTATATACAATATACATCATCATATTTTTTAAAATAACGAAATATGTATGACAATGTTCGCGATTCCCGGGACCTCACCCAATAGTGCCATGTTTGTTTACATGGGCAATGTTTGCTGCCATGGTAATGTGATTTTCATACGGAATATTCGGAAACGCAAAAAAATAACGGAAAACGTGATAGTGTGATAGGGCCTTTAGATATATGTATGGCATGGAGAAGTATATTTATCGAATACAGAAAATTCATACGAGACAACAGTCATGGTCAGTATAATGTGCCATAGATTAGCGTTATCTAAAGTAGGAAATGTGTGATTTATGGAATAAAACCAATGAATAGATATTTGTTTATGCTTCAAAATACATATTGGCGTCTGTGGTTGGGAAACATCAGTAAAATGGTATAAGAGATGTACGAGTAGGAATCCTGCAAAAATATATATTCGATGCACAGGTGATTTATTCTAACGTTAAATATCATTTGATAATAAAAATTTTTCCAGAAGACATAGATTATATGTATCGTATAGCATATCCATCTCATATTTATCGCTATATTCCTGTAAAGAGATGATTCGTTCTGAAGTAATACTGAACTGCATTATAAAAAAAAAAAAAAAAATCCTGATGTGGATATCCGTTTATCATGCTTAGCAATGTCTGTGTGTGTGTGTGTGTCTCTGTGTGTGTGTTTGTGTGTGTGTGTGTGTGTGTGTGCACTCGCATGGCTCACACATTTTGTACATTTACATACACGTGTGTGTATACATACGTACATATATATACTTGCATACAATAGCCTTATATTTACATTATTACATACATAGGATGAGCAAAAGTTCCAAAGGAACATTTTTTCCTCATTGTCTTTTTTTCTTCTTTTACTTTTTTCATATTACGTTTCACTTTTCTTTTCTTTTTTCTTTTTTTAGTAGCAAGAAGAGAAGAAATTCAGACACATCTAAGTTTTAATGCAATAAGTATCTGATGGATGATGCATACACCCATACACTTACATAAATATGTACATATATTTGTGCACGCGCATCCACATACACAATTATATATATACATGCATATATATATATATATATATGTATATATTATATATATATATATATATATATATATATAGTATGTGTGTGTGTGTGTGTGTGTGTGTGTGTGTGTGTGTGTATGTATATCTCTCTCTCATATATATACATGTATATATATATATATATATATATATATATATATATATATATATATAATATATATATATATATATATATATATATAATATATATATATATATATATATACATATATATATAATATATATATATATAACACACACACACAAACGTGCATACATATACATGTGTGTAAGCAACTGCAATGTCAAATTACGAGTGAAAAATAGAAAAAATAGAGGCAAGGCATGGATGACATTTGCAGGGGGGAAGTTCGAGCCTGAGCGGAAGTGAACTGTATTTACATTTCCTCTTTTTTATCCACTTTTTTTCCAGCGTCTTGACCATCGCAAGGCGATTTGATCTATAAAAGTCCAGTTGTCCGTGTCTCAAGCACCAGTAACCACTGAGACATCACCATGAAGTTCGTAAGTAACTAGTGTTCGGTTGGAATACAAATTGTAAGCTTGATTATTACTTGTGGTGCATTAAGGTCTCTCCCTGTTTTGCAACAGCGAAATTTGGGTCATGCAGATGGTATCGTCGGATATTTTCTTGGATAGAAATAATTCTATATTGATAAATTTATTTTATCTAGAAGATATAGACAGCCCTCTTTGGAGTTTTTAATCCATGTACTTTTTACCTCCACAGCTGATCCTCGCTTGTGTCGCGCCGTGGCAGTCGCCGCCCCTCAGTACAGCTACGATGGTCCTCGTGCTGCGTCCAGTGAGGAGCGCGAGTTCGTGCCAATCCTCAAGGACGACCGCGTCCACGAGGAAGATGGAACTTACAACTTCGACTTCGAAGCTGCCAACGGCATCAGCTTTCCCAGGCTGGATCCCCGACGGCGATGAGGACGCTGTGATCAAGGCTGGAGAATACTCGTGAGTATTACGGAAATTTACATTCTTTATATCAGTCTTTTTGGCTTCCCTGATATCTTACCATTGTAATCGTTGTGTTCTCTAAAATGCCAACTAAAATGTTACAGGTACACCGCTCCTGACGGCACTGAAATCCATCTCCGCTTCGTGGCTGACGAGAACGGCTTCCAGCCCAGGGCGCCCACCTTCCCGTGGCTCCCGAGTTCCCCCACCCGATCCCTCAGTTCGTCCTCGACCAGATCGCCTTCGCCGCCGAGGAGGACCGCAAGCGCGCCCGCAGCGGTGACTCTGACGAAGTTTTCCGCTCCTTCTGGACTCTACGGCCACCCCAACTAAATTCTGATATGATGTATTTATTCTATTTATGACTGAAATAGAATCTTTCTAACAATTTAGTGCATCGATTATCCTTTGAATTTGTGATTCTTTTGTGGTACAAAGAGAAAGGAAGCAAGGAACTGCCCTCTCTCCATCTCTATATCAGAAATATCTATAGAAAAAAAAGTTTTCCATTTAATGTCTTTAGTGATCTCAATTGTGGGGGAAGATGGGTATGTTCAAGTGTGCAGCATGCATCATCACTGCCCAGCAAGTATTTCCTTTGCTGATGAAATATTTTTTTTGGATTTACAATTCTAATTTTACCCCCACCGCCTCCACCCTTCCCACCTCCTCCGCAAATGCTCCTGTAGTTACACCTCCACTTAACGGCATCCTTGTCCGAGACCATTTCAAAGCTAGTAAAAACAGCTTTCACTGCCAGCCTGTGACCTATTGATGAAGGTCAATTTCTCAATCTCTTTTCCTTACCGAGCGTTAGACAAGATCGTCTTCACTGCCGAAGAAGGCGAGGCTGACGGCAGTGTAGCAACGTTCCTTTTAAATTCGAGTAAAGTACTGTTGTTGCGTTTATTCTTCAAGGAAAGGGAGTAGGTCATTCTAAGAGGGTTTTTTTTTTTCTTTTTTTTCTTTCTTTTTTTCACTTTTTTTTTCTTGAAGTTTTGCTTATCAAGTTTCTTGATTGTTGCATATTTACATTTTATTAAGCAATATTTTCAATAGTGAAATTACATGCAGCAATTACAAATATTTCAGTAAATAGATCTATCTGTAGAGTTTTAAAACTATTAATGGAATTATACGGTATTTTCTGTTTATTAGTGCACATGGCCAAAATTTGCCATAATAAGGAGAATAATATAAACGTCAGCAAACCAACTCACAGACATATTCCCTTAATAGAAGTTTATCAGGTAACTTTATCATTACCGTGAGTGGTCATTTTGGAGGTATAGAAGGGATTTACATTCCGGGGAACAGAAGGTGCATGATTTTGAACAATTCTAAAAAGTGGATTATTGTTTTACACAGCGATGACATTTAGACAAGACAGAGGTATATTCACAGGTTTGCTAGCTTACCAAAATGATACAAAATAAAAGAGATGTTGAAATCGACAAGGAGACTAAGCTTCCCTTACCAAAAAAATGGCCGAGAAAAAAATAATACCAGGGGACCTTTACAATTCCGTTTATCTCATGTACGTAAACATCAAACCATTCACATCTGTGTACCTAAGTTATGGTTTGTCAGGAAATCCAGTAAATGATACATCTTTTTGATTAGCCCTGTCAATTTGCTTATTTCTCTCTATTTTATTACCTTCAATATCAATCCGTAACTCTGCGATTTTGATTCATCGTTTTCCATAAAGGTTGTTCTTCGGACACTCGCTAGGGCTACATTGAATATTTTTTTCTGATTAGATTGAATAATTGTGTTTCTTAATCTGGGGCGTCTGTTCAGCCTTTTGAGGGAAGGGGCAAAACCGGGTAAGCGAGCAAAACAAAACAAATAAGAAGAGAGAGAAAAAAAAAGTTATTCTATAAGGGTACTTTTAAGTTACAGGTAGAACTATAAAGAGTAATTTAGTAAAAATAATAATATAATAATAATAATAATAAATGAAAATAAATAATTAATAGATATAATAAATTAAATATATTGCGGCCTTATGGGTGTGAAAACCGTCTTCGGGAAGGAGGCAGTTGGTCTTCCTAGCCCCTCCCAGCTGATGCCCCTCTTCTTTGTAATACCAAAGAGTATTTTGCATATTTTCGAAGTGCTGATCATCCAGGACGCATTCTTCTTCTTCTTCTTCTTCTTCTTCTTCTTCTCTTCTTCTTCTCTTCTTCTTTCTTCTTCTTCTTCTTCTTCTTCTTCTTTCTTTTCTTTCTGTTTTTTTTTTCCTTCTTTTTCTTTCTTTCTTTTTTTCTTCTTTTTGCGTCAGGGAAAACCTTTTATTTGGGTCTTGAGTGATCTAAAAGTATGTCGAACTCGAGAGGGATAATATGTATTAACGAATTATTCCGTTTTTCTTCGTTATTATTCGCTATTCACGATATTCTACAAAGGCATAAAGGTAGTAATCACTGCTATATGTATAGTTGCTCGTCGTTATCAGTGCTGTTAATAGAACGTTCTTTTCAACTGAACATATCCAAAATTTAGAGTTTTTTGTATCGCTATTGAGTGAATAATAATAATTTCGTTTTTTTTGCTCAGCATCACAACATTTTAAAATCCATAGTATCAGATAAACTCAGGGAATCCATATCACGAAGAAGCACTATATTAGATCCATATATTCAAGCAATGTTATCACACACTTGGTCACTTCTAACATTCACACAAAGCTTAAAAAGGAAATGATTATTAAACAATTTGGACAATAAAGCACGAAGACCCGAGATACAGGGGGACAGAAGGAGAGAGTGAAAGGAAGGAGATGATGGAAAGAGAGGAAAAATATGAAGAAAACATGACTTGACTATTAGAATTTATAGCCATGTTAACAGGTTTTATACCGGGCTTTACAGGGTGACTAAAGTAAGCTGGTTACCCAATAGGTCACAGCATAAATCACAAATTATTATGAATACATTTACACGCATATACATATATATGTGTGAGTGTGTATGTGTATATGTGTTTGCGCGCCTGTGTGTGTGTAGTTTAAAGCTAAATGTTAGATAAGTATTATTCACACTGACGCCAAACGAAAATGCATGGAACTGGCGATGCTATTGGTGCACTACAGAGACAAAAAAGTACTAACGTCTTATTACAATGATTCTGTTGTGTAGCTGAACCTCAGCAAACAACAGGATGCACTCTGCAATGCGCAACATGCATAACACTCTTTCCCCACATGGCCAGAGGGTCAGTGCTTTGCTCACACTTGTTATTTGCTTCGACAAAGACCGGTTCATAAAAGGGTCAACACGACTGTCTCAGTGCATGCAAGTAGAAGATGCAGGTGTGTGTGTGTGTGTGTGTGTGTGTGTGTGTGTGTGTGTGCGTGCGTGCGTGTGTGTGTGTGTGTGTGTGTGTGTGTGTGTGTGGTGTGTGTGTGCGTGTGTGTGTGTGTGTGTGTGTGTGTGTGTGTGTGTGTGTGTGTGTGTGTGTGTGTGTATGTGTGTCGTTGTTTCTACGGGCGTGTATGTTTAGTGATTGTGTTTCAGTCTATGCGTATGTGTGTCTATAACGGTTGTGTTGTCTACTGTGTGTGTGGAGTAATATTTTTGGATAGACCCAAGGTACTTTAACACACCGGTACTTTTATGTATGTACGTGTACATAAAGACACATTTACACATACATACTCTTAAAGTACTACAGGTATTCACCAGCAGTACCTTGAGAGTATATATGTGTATGTCTCTATGTACTCATGTATTTTTGTGTATAGAAAAACAAATGCACAGGAAGTAACATACTAATTAACAAACTTTTCCACATATTTTCAAGAATCATCTGTCTCTTTCCGTTTTTTTATTATCATTATCGTGAAAAAGTAAAAAGGTAAAAAAAAAAAAAAGAGTAAAATAAATAAAGTAAAATATTAATAATATTAATAATAATATATGATAATAATAATAAGAAGAATAAGGTAAAAAAAAGTTTAAAAAGTAAGAATAAAAAAGTAAAGATGCCAAAAACATAAACGAAAGTAATTACAGACATTATTTAATCTCGCGCACGACAGAAAACAAAACGACAGCAATAAAGCAAAGGTTAGAAGGAAGACCAAAGAAATTATATATAATTAACTACGAAAGACCATTATACACGATGGGTGTGCACGATCATTTTAGATCTTAATCTTTCTGTGCCTGTGTGTGTGTGGATGTGCATGTGTGGATGTACGAGCGTGTGTGTGTGGATGTACATGTCGGGATGTATTATATTATTTTATATTAGTATATTAGTATTAAATTATTAGTATTAGTATTATTAGTTATTATTATTCAATATTATTATTATATTCATTATTATTTTTATTCATCATTATGTTATTATTGTCACATTTATTCATTATAGTTCATTTATCACTTTTATTATTGTTTTATTACTACCATTATGATTACAATTATTGTCATTGTTATCAATATCATCAGTATTGTTTTAGTTGCATTAGTAGTAGTAGTAATAGTAGCAGTAGTTTCATTGTCATTACTATTATAATTTCCATTATTATTAATCTTATCACTATCATTAATGATAGTATCATTATCATTATAGTTGTTGTTATTATCATTATCATTATTACCATAATTATTCCCATTGTCATTATTATTATTATTATTACCATTATCATCATCATCATCATCTTTATAATCATTATTTTTATTCTCACTATTACTATTACAATTACTATTATCATTATTGCTAATACTACTACTGTTTCTATTATTCCTACTTTTACATCATCATAATGATCTTATTATAGTCGTTGTTTTTAGCATTATTATTATCATTACAATCATTGTTATAATTATCATTATTATTATTACTATCAACATTATTACAATTACCATCATTATTACTATAATCATTATCATTACTATTGTCATTATTGATATCATTCTATTATCATTATCACCTTTATTTTCATTCTTGTTGTTGATAATGTTATCACC
>NW_020870940.1:316759-321759 GCF_003789085.1 Penaeus vannamei
ATGTATGTATGTATGTATATATGTATATATATATATATATATATATATATATATATATATATATATATATATATATATATATATATATATATATGTATATATATATATATATATATGTATGTATATATATATATATATATATATATATATATATATATATATATATATATATATATATATATATATATATATATATAGTATGAATGAGAATGGATATCTTCATTCTCATTCATACCTTTTCTACATTTGTCAATGGATACGTTTCATATATATATATATATATATATATATATATATATATATATATATATATATATATATATATATATATATATATCATGAATATCAGAATTACAATTTGTTTAAGTATCAGGTGTTCACTGAAGAAAATGTATGGCATTTCCAAGCTATTTCTGGAGTAGAGGTTGTGCATATTATCGTCCAAACTTTCTTGGTTCTCACAAAAAATAGACATATAAATCCTAAATTTGTTATTTATTCGCATATACAAATATATGTTTATTCATATGAATTGATATAGATACATAGATAAGGATGAATACATACATACACATATATATACATATATACATACATGCACACGCTATTAACATTTTTATTTCAAAGAAAATATTGAGAACATTTTCATGTATGTTCTCAGTCTCTCTATATATATTAAACTTAGGGAGTAGGTTCAATCCTTTCTTCGACCCGAGCAAAAAATTTTGCTATTGTAAAAATTCAAATCTTACTAATGTCAAATTGTATTTATCTTACACCATATTTTCCGATGGTATACAGAATGTTACAAGTGACAAAACCTTTCGTGATCAGAGACAAGACACGCTGCAACGCTTTACATAATCCTGTGACGTAATGGGAATGGCCGCTGTTGACGTCTAGCTATTTTACTTACTCATACAATGGGATAAGATAATACTGTACATAGCAGAGAGACAAGCATAGAATCAGATCCCACGAAGCAAGCAAGTAACTTCAATGTTTAATGATGGCTTACCTCCTGTTTTAGGATTCAGTCCTTGCTTCTACGGATATAAAAGTATTCTGAGCTCATTATTTTATTATCTATAGGTATACTATATAAACATTTGTATTTGACTGTGTTATAGTAACAAATATACTTAACAATGTTTATACTTTTGTACTCTTAAAACGTTCACGCTTATAGGACTCAACGGATCTTAAAATGTGTAGGATCAGAGAATAACCTGTGTGTGGGAATGAGTCTGTGTGCGTATGTGCGTATGTGTGTGTGTGTGTCATTGTAATTATTTCAGCATTGTAGTTCTGGTTGATTTCAGCTCTGTAGTTCTAGTTTATGTAAACATCATATTCCTTATTATCTTTATCATCGTGGTTAATCGTATCATTATCATTATTATTCTAATTAGCATTATTCATTTGCTTTTTCTTATTTTCTTTGTTGGTCTTGGTAGGCCATTCGAATTAAATGAAATGTACCTAACGGTTATTGATGAAAATCCACACATATTTTGTTTATAATTCTAACAACAACTAATGGATTGCTGGTTTTTGACAAAGTTGGACATAACCTAAGAACTAGTTAATTATAATTTGGATATGAACTTTAAAATAACTCATTAATTACACAATCTCAACGGATTAGAAATACCACAGACAAAACAAGAGTAATAATGATAATAGTAATAAATATGATAATAATTATTGCATTAAAATAATGATATAAATGAAAGTAATTATATTTTGCTTCAAATGCAATTTTCAAAGTCGGCCGTATATATATATATATATATATATATATATGTTGTGTGTGTGTGTGTGTGTGTGTGTGTGTGTGTGTGTGTGTGTGTGTGTGTGTGTGTGTGTGTGTGTGTGTGTGTGTGTGTGTGTGTGTGTGTGTGCACATATATTTATATATACAGACACACATATGTACATAGATGCATACAGGCATACAGCAACACACGCACACGAATATATGTGCATATATATATATATATATATATATATATATATATATATATATATATATATATATATATATATATATATATTATATATATATATATGTGTGTGTGTGTACACAACACACACACACACACACACACACACACACACACACACACACACACACACACACACACACACACACACATATATACATACATTATATATATATATATATATATATATATATATATATATATATGCTCATATATTCGTGTGCGTGTGTTGCTGTATGCTTGTATGCATCTATGTATGTATGTGTCTGTATATATATAGATAGAGATAGATAGATAGATACAGTAAAAGAGTAATACATATATCAATAACTGCAATCTGAAATAAAAGATATAGATACAACTAACGGGCAATTTTTATACGAGATGAAAGCCTCGATAGACAGCACTGCAGCGCGATACGAGAACACACGTAGACTCTGGCCGGAGCGGAGCGGCGGGCACAGCGGCGCCGAGGACCGACCCCGCTTGCGTCACCGCGGAGAGGGCCGGGCACGAGGGCAAGCTACCCACCCTCCCGGGGCTCCACTGACATTTGGCGAGAAACTTGGGACGTGAGGAGTGTCAAGGTGAGGTGGCAGTAGGACATCCAGCCCCTCCCATCGCCGCTCGCCGGACAGGGAGGTTTCTCAATTTATTTACGGAGTCGCCCCTCGCGGCCAGCGGCGTCCGTGGGGATCCAGAAGGGGGCAAAAGGGGGAACGAGGAGAGAGGTGGGGCAAGGGAAAAGGATAGATAGCGATGGGGAGGTAAATAGTGGAACTGGGAAACTGACAAGAGAGCGAATTGAAATGCATAGGAAATACAGGAGTGAGAGATGATAGAGGGGGTAAATAAAGGAATTGGATGGTTGATAAGACCTAGCGACAGGAGATATATGAGATAAAGGAGAAAGAGATGAATATGAGAGAGAAATGAGATAAATATCAATATCTCCTCACGACGTTAAAATATTTACGAAGTAGGTCTGTTTACTGAGCTTCACGCCAATTCCCTAGATGTTACCTGTATCTACCTCTACAGCTACACTAATTATACAAGATAACATTACTACATTAACAAACAAAAACGCGAATATGCTGTGTCTAAACGGAATGAGGAAGGAGACTCACTCAAGCATGATGGAAAAGATGATACTTATGATGTAGCAATGGATTTAGCAACAGTATAAGTTGCAGACGAGGATGCTGTAAGGCCTTCTTCGGGCAAACGGCAGCAGCTTCTTTTTCTTACTTTAACTCCTGGTGATTATGAGACATTATTTAATCTGTTGTGCCACCATGGGAGTCCCGATGAGGGATGTAGCTTCCAGTCACCTCATCGATATGGCTACTTTGGCAAATAAATACACCATTTCTTCAAGTTTACTCAGTGCTCTATATATCAACATCAAGGAATTTTTTTTTAATCATATAATATATATATATATATATATATAATATATATATATATATATATATATATATATGTGTGTGTGTGTGTGTGTGTGTGTGTGTGTGTGTGTGTGTGTGTGTGTGTGTGTCCTTATTTGTAAAATGAATACATCTATAAGGCATATTCCCGTGTTTTATAAACGGAATTAAGAAATCCAAGTCAGAGCTCACATAAACCGTATCCACACAGCGGCCCGAGAGCTTCCGAACATCCGACGAAGGGGGGGGGGGGGTCTGTGGGAAAACACCAAGTTGAAACCATGAAACCATCAAGTAAAACCCACGATGCAAGTCATGGCTGTAAAACTTTTAAGCGAGAGTCTGTTCCCCGGAGAGCAGATAATCACAGCCCATGATGTCTTAATATGGCGAACTTGAAACTGCTATGCAAACGTTCAACTTGCGATCAGCATTTCAATTTCAGTTGTGAATGGGTAATGGTTAACGAGCCCTTTCCATTTTCATTATAAATGGGTATAAGCGATTAGTATATTCCATAAAAAAAAATGATAGAATAAAATGGCTTCCATGAAGATTGTCGAGATAAACAGATTGGCTGTATCGTTTAAAAGGATTTAATTAGAATGCAGATACAGTCGGCATGTATCCGAATAAGGCATTCGTCTGCAATCCGAAGGTGAGAGAAACTGCCACAAGGACCTTCCTCCGACCTTCCGTGACCTTAACCTCCCTTCGCCACCTCGAGACCTCTTTCGTACAGCACCTACATCTTCCTATTTCTTAAAATCATCTTTCGTTACTCCTATAGCTCCTCGGCGCCCGTCTAAATCCTCTTATTCCCTTTGTATGTCTCAGTGTTTGTTCCATGTTATGTTTGTTTTTATTGCGTGTTATCTAAAGGTTTTTTTTTATTATAATTTTTGCCTTTATTATTGAGTCCATTCTCCTTATTTTTTGCATTTGTTAGCTATTCATCTACATTTCTCCATTCTTTGACTCAGTCACCCCACAGCCTTCATTACGGTCTATCGTATGACCTCTCCTCTTCTCTTTCACTCACTCACTCTTTGTCTCTCTCTCTCTCTCTCTCTCTCTCTCTCTCTCTCTCTATCTATCTATCTATCTATCTATCTATCTATCTATCTATCTATCTATCTATCTATCTATCTATCTATCTATCTATCTATCTATCTATCTATCTATCTATCTATCTATCTATCTATTTATCTATCTCCATTCTCTCTTTCCACATCACTTTAGCCTCTCTGACATCATAACACTCCTTTCGAAAAAAACAAGAGAAAAACTCTCTACTCCCAAATATCGTGAGAAAGAAAAAATAACCAAAAAAAGAGAGAAAAAAAAATAGAAAGGAAAATTTTAAAAAAATAACCCTCAACTCCATTACCAACCACTAGCGCCCTTCTCCTACCCACCCACCCACCCCCAACAACCCCTACCCCAGCCAGAGTTCACCCACACCCGCCCTACTGCCTACAACCTAAACCCCACCCACACCCACCCCCTATTTAGCCACTGGTAAGACTTCATGATCGTGCAGGTTGCACCGCCTCTCACGCCC
>NW_020870940.1:326759-334259 GCF_003789085.1 Penaeus vannamei
GTCCACTCGTTTTTTGCCCAAACCTACCGCGATGTTCCCTTGCCTGTTATTCTACATAATGGATAGCCAGTAGTTTCGTTATCTGTTTCAATTTTGAAATAAGAGGAGTTCGCTCATTAGCTTTTTGCGTAATTAGCATTGTATTCTCCGGTTCCGGAGTTTAAGAGATCACACACACACACACACACACACACACACACACACACACACACACACACACACACACACACATATATATATATAATATATATATATATATATATATATATATATATATATATGTGTGTGTGTGTGTGTGTGTGTGTGTGTGTGTGTGTGTGTGTGTGTGTGTGTGCATATATACTTATTCATTTATTTATTTATAGAGATTATATATATAATTTTTATGGGGGGGGTAAGGTTAATAATTAAATATATGTAGCATTAAATGAAACGGATGCCGTGTAAAACTCAGAATAAAATGAGGATATTCATACAGCCCAGGAATAAATCTTCAAAAAACTAAATACACACACACACACACATATATGTATATATATACGCACACACAGTATATGCACGTATGTATTTATGCACATGAAATATAACTAGCAGTTTAAATATATATGTATGTGTGTTTGTATTTATGTATGTATGTATGTATGAATGTACATATATACATTTATTTTTTTATTTATATGAACGTATATACTTACGTGCATGAAATATTACTAACGGTTTTAGTCAACCAGTTATTCGGAAAAAAAAAATAAACTGAGAAAAATGTAAATTTTGTTGCTTTGTCGTAACTCCTCTTATATGTTTGTATACGATTTTCATATAATTGTATATCATGATAATTCTTGAGAAATCTATTTTATCAAATTGTCCAGTCTTAACCATTCAATATTTCCACATAAGTGAAAAATAATGGATGGAAAATTATCCTAGTTATAAAGGCCGAGAGCCAAGGTTAATCTTCTACAGACAGAATTGTGGTTAACGTGCCTATTGCATTATATAATCATTTGTTATACTATTGATATTCATTATTAATTTTTGCTTTTGTTATTGTTATTTTTATCATTATAGTTCTCAAGTTAATTGTTATTATTACTATTATTTCCTTATCATTATCATGATTATCAATATATATAGATACGAAGATAGATATAGATATGTATAGATATATGCACGTATGTATTTATGTGCATGAAGTATTACTAGCGGTTTTAGTCAACCCAGTATATTAGTACAACTATGTCCTCAGTTATTTGAAATAAATAAAACTGAGGATCTGGCACGTTACTGTTGGACAATTAAGGAAGGCAATTTATTTTTAAATAAGATTTGCATTAAAAAGTATATTTGTTAATTCTTTAAAATTCTGTGCTATCAATTTGTTCGAGTTTAATCATTCAGTATCGTCACATAATTGAAACGTTCCTTTGTTGGAAAAGCGAAAATAAAAGAAGGGAAATGTTAAGGATCATTCTAGTTTTAAAGGCCGAGAGACATGATTAATCTTCTGCAGACAGAATTATTCTTGATGTGCATTTTGCTTTACATAATTATTTGTCATTCTATTGATATAAGGTACCATTTTTGTTTTTATTTTTATCATTTTTATTATTATCATTATCATATTAGCACTGCAATTGTCATTATTACTATCATTTCATTGTCATTATCATGATTATCAATATACATATATATATCTGTGTCATATATATGTGTGTGTGTGTATTATCCTTATCATATTAGCAATTGTCATAATTACCATCATTTCATTATCATATATATATATATATATATATATATGGTGTGTGTGTGTGTGTGTGTGTGTGTGTGTGTGTATGTATATATATATATATATATATATATATATATATATATATATATATATATATATAGTATATATATATATATATATATATATATATATATATATATATATATATATATATAATGTATGTATATATATACGTATATATATATATATATATATGTGTGCGTGTGTGTGTATGCACGTATGTATTTATATGCATAAAATATTACTAGCGGTTTCAGTCAACCCAGTATATTACTGCACCTAGAGGTCCTCAGTTATTTGCAATAAATTAAAATGAAGAATCGCTAATTCGTGATTTCCTTGTTTTAACATAAACTTTTAAATATGATTTTTAAAAGTATATATCGTATTAATAATTCAGAAATTTATTCTATCAATTTGCCCAGTCTTAACCATCCAATATCTTCACATAACTTGAATGTTCCTTCTCTGGTAACATAATGAAAACAAAAGAAAAATGTTAAGGGTCATTTTAGTTTTAATGACCGAGAACCAAGATCAATATTCTGCAGACAGTATTGTGGTGCCTACTGCATTATATAATTATTTGTCATACTATTTCTATTTGTTATCAATTTTATCATTATAGTTCTCAAATTTATACTGCAATTGTTACTATTACTATCATTCCCTTACAATTATCATGATTATCAATATATAGATAGAAAAAAACTATATATATATATATATATATATATATATATATATATATATATATATATATATATATATATATATATATATATATATATGCACATGTGTATTTATGTGCATGAAGTATTACTAGCAGTTTTGGTCAACCCCAGTGTATTAGTACTAATTAAACTGAGGGTCTGTAAGGTCCTTGGGTTCCTATTTGAATCCAATTTTATTTTAGAATAGGACGTTACAGTCCTATAAAAGTATATCTATTAATTCGTTAGAAATCTAAGAATCATGCTAGTTTTAAAGGCCGAGAGCCAAGATTGATCTTCGGCAGGCAAAATTGTGGTTAATTGCATTATAAAATTATTTGTCATTCTATTGATATTGTTATCATTTTTGCTTTTATTTTTGTTATTTCCACTATTATCATTATCATATTAACACTGTAATTGTTATTATTACTATCATTTCATTATGATCATCATGATTATCAATATGCATATATATATATATATATATATATATATATATATATATATATATATATGTGTGTGTGTGTGTGTGTGTGTGTGTGTGTGTGTGTGTGTGTGTGTGTGTGTGTGTGTGTGTATGTGTTATCATTATCATATTAACACTGCAGTTGTCATTATTACCATCATTTCATTATCATTATCATAATTATCGATATATATGTATATTATATGTGTGCTTGTGTGTGTGTGTGTGATGTATATATATATATATATATATATATATATATATATATATATATATATATATATATATATATATATATATATATATATATATATTATATATATATATATATATATATATATATATATATATATATATATATATATATATATATATATATATATATATATATATATATATATATTACTAGCGGTTTCAGTCAACCCAGCATATTACTACAACTAAAAGTCCTCAGTTATTTGGAATGAATTAAACTGTGGAATCCTTACATCGCTCTTGTGAAATTAATTTTAGCAATTTGCCCAATCTCAACTTTCCAATGCCTTAACATAACTGGAACGTCCTTTCTTTGGTGAAATAGCGAAAAAAAAAATGTTAAAGGTCATTTTAATTTTAATGGCCGAGAGCCAAGATCAATATTCTGCAGATAGTATTGTGGTTAATGTGGCTATTACATTACATAATCATTTGTCATACTATTGATATTAATGTTATCAATTTTGTTTTTTATTATTTTTATCATTATTTTTCTCAAATCAACACTGCAATTGCTATTATTACTATCATTTCCTTATTATTACCATGATTATCAATATATAGATAGAAAGATAAATATAGATATATAGATATATGCACGTATGTATTTATGTGCATGAATGAAGTATTACTAGCGGTTTTAGACAATCCAGTATATTGGTACTACTGGAAGTCCTCAGTTATTTGGAATAAATTAAACTGAGGAGCTGGTTATTTCCTGAACTCTTTGCTATAAAACAAGTTTATTTTTGAGTGGGACGTTATAGTCCTATAAAATTATACCTATTAATTCGTTAGAAGTCTGTGCTACCAATTTTTCCGGCTTTGATAATTCAATATCGCCACATACCTGAAAGGCTCCTTGGTTGAAAAAGCGAAAATAAAAGAAGGAAAATGTGCGAAGATTTTGAATGGTTAACATCGGACAATTTGATATGTATTTCTAAAGAATTAATACGATGTACAATTAAAGGAAAATCCTATTCAACAATACATTCCAGCAAAATTTCCAAGAAACATTGATGTACTTCACTGTCCAACTTATTCCAAATAACTGAGGACTTCTAGTAGTACTAATATACTATAATGATAAAAAATAACAATAACAATAATAAAAATTAATAATAAATACGAAGACTTCGCATAACTTTAACGCTCCTTCTTAGTTGAAATAGTGAAAAAATGTTAAGGATCATGTTACTTTTATAAAATGACCGAGAGCCAAGATTAATATTCTGCAGACAGCATTGTGGTTAATGTGCCTATTGCATTATATAAGTGTTTGTCATACTATTGGTAATATTTTTAATTTTTGCTTTTGTTATTGTTATTTCTATCATTACAGTTCTCAAATCAACACTGCAATTGTTATTACTATCATATCGTATTGATTCGTTAGAAATCCATAATATCAAATTGTCCGATCTTAACCATTCAGTATCTTTGCATAACTGAAACGCTCCTTCTTTGCTGAAATAGTGAAAAAAGAAAAATGTTAAGGGTTATGCTAGTTTTAAGGTCGAGAGACAAGATTAATGTGATTATCATTATATATAGAGATAGAAAGATATAGATAAATAGATATATGCACGTATGTATTACTAGCGGTTTTAGTCAACCCAGTATATTAGTACCACTAGAAGTCCTCAGTTACTTATAATAAATTAAAATGAGGATCTGTAAAGTTTCTGGTCTTGTTAGGTAATTTTATTATTAATTAGGACGTTCAAGGCCTGTAAAAGTATACCTATTAATTCGTTGGAAATATGTGCTATCAATTTGTCTGGGTTTAATAATTCAATATCGTCAAAAGCGAAAATGAAAGAAGGAAAATGTTAAGGGTCATGCTAGTATAAAGGTTATTTTTGCTTTTATTATAGTTATTTTTCATTATTACCGTTATCATATTAACACTACAATTATCATCCTTACTATCATTTCATTATTATTATCATGATTATCAATATATACATATATATACATATGCACGCAAGTATTTATGTGTACGAAATATTACTAGCGGTTTTAGTCAACCCAGTATATTAGTACAACTAGAAGTCCTCAGTTATTTGGAATGAATTAAACTGAGGAATAAAAAGACGTAAAACTTACTAATACAAATAATTTATTCATAAATAGGATGTTCCTATAAAATTGTATTGTAATAGTTCTTTAGCAATCTATGTCATGGAATTGTCCGATCTTAACCGTTCAAGATCTTTAATATATCTGGAACGCTCCTTTGGTGAAATATTGAAACGAAAAGAAGGGATGTGTTAAGTGTCATGTCAGTTTTAATGGCCGAGAGACAAGATTAATATTATGCAGACAGAATTTGGATAAATTTTGGATAAATTATAATTATCATATTAACACTGCAATTGTCATTATTACTACCATTTCATCATTATTATTTTGGTTATTAATATATATATATATATATATATGTGTGTGTGTTGTGTGTGTGTGTGTGTGTGTGTGTGTGTGTGTGTATACAGACACACATGTATACATATATGTGCATGAAATATTACTAGCGGTTTTAGTCAACCCTGTAAGTTATCTGGAATAAACTAAACTGAGAAGAAAGTTACAAAAGCCTTTAGATATTCCTACAAGTGTATACCGTATTCATTCTTTTGAATATTATAATTATTATAACCAGTATCATTATTGTTATCTTATTTTACATGATAATGAGGCAGATTTCACTGCATCCACAAGTCTATCTGATGTTATCTTGCCTGCGTTACTCTTACCCTAAGCCCTAGACCCAAGTAAAACCATAGTAAACTGTCTAATCATACACAGTACTTAGTTTGAAGTTCGATATAACTAAACCACAGTTTTGCTCCACTCATTATCTACCACACCCTTACCCTACTGTTTCCCTGTCTGCTATTCTACATACATTAGCTGGATGGTGAGAATAGTTTCCGAGCATGGATCAGTTTAGATATGACATTATTTTTCTCTAGCTTGCATCATATTCGGTATTTTCCTCTTATTGCGTAATTGTTACATGTAATTTTGGATTTATATTAAATCTATGGTCACCTTTCAAAACTATTCTGTGTGACTTCGGAGTTAAGAAGATGATATACAAACAATTACTTATTATTTTTCATTATTATTATCATTATTATTACTGATACTACTACTATAATGCTACTGTTACTACTACTACTACTAATGATAATGATAAAACTATTGCTACTACTACTATTACCATTATTGTTGTTTTTTTACAATACTATTATTGTCATTACTATTATTACTGTTATTATTATTTATATCATTACTATTATTATATTATTATTATTATTATTATTATCAGTGTTTTCGTTTTCTTGCTAGTAATATTATTATTATTATAATAAGTCTTAATATAATCATCACAACTAGCAGAGATAGCAATAGCCACAAGAGATGTAGAGGTACTATGTGACGTTACATAGTCAATATTTTTATTATCAACCTTTACATTATTACTCTGTTATATATGATGCTATTCTTATTAGCTTCTGTCTGATTATATTACCATTGTTTTTTCTTCAATTTCCATTAGTATTCTCATCATTTCACTAAATCTATTATTATTATTACTATTATTATTGTCAACACGCCAATTTCATTAGCAACAGCAATGTTAACTTAATTTCTAATGTCAATTGTGTGTGTGTGTGTGTGTGTGTATTTTCACAAAGCTTTATAAGACAGATCCTGTTGTCCGTTTTCATGTAATAGAATGGTTACGTAATGTGCACTATAGTATTAACATTCACGGACATTTGTTTGTGCTTGTATTGATTTTTCATAAGAAAGGTTAATCAGTACTAAATTAAATGAATGCCGAGCAGAATTCAGTATATAATGATATATATAGAAGCATACAATTTCTCATATATTTTGAATAACGCCATAAAGCGTTTAATTATGAAAGTTACGACAGAAACAGGCAGCTGAAATGCTTTTGTGAAACATAAAGCTGACAGGTGCAAATCATAAATTTGAAGGAAAACTGAGTTGGGTGAATTAAAATGAAATGCAGAATATTAGCACTGATATACGAGAGAAATTAGCATAGGAGAGAGAATGGGCACTATATCGCTGCTGGTCAGGATCTGCACTGCAATTTCGAACGGAATAACAAGTTTAAAAGTGATCTGTGTGTGAAGGTCGAAAGTAAAAGGCTACACGCCATGATTTTCGAACTTACGGTGAGGGTAATGGTCGGTGATCGTGACCGTTTTTTTCACATACCAATCTAT
>NW_020870940.1:344259-346759 GCF_003789085.1 Penaeus vannamei
ATACTGTGTGAATGTTGGAGCGTTTGCTCTACGTAATTTATTATCTGAATGTAATTCCCATTGCCAAATAAATTATTGCATACGGAAATTTACCTCGTTTTTATAATCATGAATAACTAATCCTGTAAATATCGAATACCTGCGCCTAATCAAGAGCAGTTTTATTTCTGCTTTGGAACGATACGAGATAAATATAATTGTTTCTTAAAATGCATCGAAGTACCTGCATAAGATATTTTGCAATAAAAACAAAGGATGTATGCTAACATCGCGTGGGGAAAAAAAACTGATTTATAGTTACCTTTTTTTCTAGTCAAACGCTCATTCTTTTTCTCTAAATTCGAGTAATTTTCTAGATGACCTTTGTAAACTGTATTTGTTGTAACCTTCATCGAAATTCAGCGCACGGGAGCTTCAGATGTATCAACTGGCCTACAAGCAGCTTAAAACCATATCCCAAATGGCATTAGGTTTAGCTTAATTTGGTAACGCCGACAACATAAACATAAATTTACGTCGTGCAAGGCTGTTTGTTAGCCGGCCTTATTATTTGACCTCCTGCATCACTGTCAACATTATTCCCTCCACTGCTACAACTGCAACTACTGCTGATGCTAATGTTGCAGCAGCTGCGATTATTATCATCACTGCTGTTATTGTTGTTATTAATACTACTATCTCAGCTACGCTTTGTATTGGTTCCAGTGCTATTGGAACTATTGTCTTTATGCTGTTCATGCTAGTACTAGTATTACTATTACTATTAAGAGTTGGTCAGTGAAGCCGCCAAAGACCAAGGAGTGAGACATGGGAAAATAGAAGCCAAACCACCTTATTTTTTTTTACTATTATATTGTTTGTGTACTTGATAATCTCTATAATTTGGATCCTTGTTAATTATGCGAAATAATCTTATTTTATAGAAGATTCATCCTTCAGTATTTTTTTATATCCTGGGCCAGTTCTTCCGTTTTCTTTAAATGGTTTTGATATCATTTTACGACTATCACCATCACAATCATCATTATCATCACCATGACTGCTACTTTTACAATCATTGTCACTATTACTGTTACTACTATTACTATATTTGTTCTTATTGATGTTGGAAATATAGATATTATTATATTCTTACTATTGTCATCATAACTTTTACTACTATCGCTATCATTATTATCATTATCATTATTGTTATTTCAATTATCATTATCATTATTATCATCATAATCATCATATAATTATTATTACTGTTTATTATCATTATTATTATCATCATCATTACCATTGGTGCTACCAGTATCATTATTATTATTATTATTATTATTACTGTTATCACTATTGTTATTGTTATCATAATCATCTTCATTATTATTTTATTATCATTATTATTGTCATTACTGTGAATATTATTATTCATTACCACTATCATCATCATTATTCATTATTATTATTATTATTATCGTATATAGTTGGTATTATCAGCAGTTTCTTCTTCTTATTATTATTATTATTATTATTATCATAGTTTTTATCATTATCATTACTATTATCATTACTGATACTAATTGTATTATTGTTATACTATTATTATTACCCTTATTATCATTATTATTGTTGTCTGTATTCTTTTTATTATCTTTTATGATCATTATTGTTATCATTTTATAGTTGTTGAGCTAATTCCCTTTCCTTAATTTCTTCCTTCCCTCCTCATTCTACACTTCATTTTTCCTTCTGCCTTGGTTCTCCCATTCATCATTCCCATTACTTCGTTCTACCTCCTATTCCTCATACATTATCAGCTGACTTGACTCTGAAACACCTTTCCAAAAGACCCTGTAACATGGCCTGTGAAACTAGTTTTGGTCATAGTTTTATAGGTAGAATATACGTTAAAGTAGGAAACAGGCAGTTACCACGAAACGACGTAATATTAAAACATCGTAGTTTAGAATTCATCTATAAAGAAGAAAGGTAAGATTATCATGTAAACTTTTATCATAAAGTAGTGAGTGGCTGAGTTATAATTATATATAGTTCAGGCTGGACTATAAAACGAATAAAAAAAACAGTACAAGGATCATAATGCATTAAGAGTGTTGAAATTGGCGAGGCCAGAGAAGTAAAGGTTTGTAAGACCATTTAAGGAGTATTTCAATATTTCTATTACATGGTCTATTATCATATTGTTTGGCATTCATGTTTTTTTTTTTTTTTTTTTATGTTAACGCTATTTTTCATTATCATTATTGCTGTTTTCTTAAAATGAGATTCATAAACACAAAGACACTGGCACTAATAGTTGTTATGAATAATGTTGTTATAATCATTGACATTGTTATTTCTTGTTTAACACGATTAGCGAAATGATTTTTTATTTTCTTTATGTAATTATTGTTGTTATTAGAATTATTACAACGGTCTTTTGTAAACATATACGCTGTTATTATTGTTGTTGCTGATATCATTATCGCTGTCATTATTAACAATATGATCAATA
>NW_020870940.1:356759-366759 GCF_003789085.1 Penaeus vannamei
TCTCTCTCTCTCTCTCTCTCTCTCTCTCTCTCTCTCTCTCTCTCACTCTCTCTCTCTCTCTTCTCTCTCTCTCTCTCTCTCTCTCTTCTCTCTCTCTCTCTCTCTCTCTCTCTCTCTCTCTCTCTCTCTCTCTCTCTCTCTTTCTCTCTTCTCTCTTCTCTCATTCTCTCTCTCTCTTTCTCTCTCTCTCTCTCTCTCTCTCTCTCTACTCTCTCTCTATTCTATTCTCTCTCTCATCTCTCTCTCTCTTCTGCTCTCTCTCTCTCTCTCTCTCTCTCTTCTCATTCTCTCTCTCTCTTTCTCTCTCTCTCATTCTCTCTCTCTCATTTCTCTCTCTCTCTCTCTCTCATTCTCTCTCTCTTCTCTCTCTTCTCTCATTCTCTCTCTCATTCTCTCTCTCTCATTCTCTCTCTCTCTCATTCTCTCTCTCTCTCTCATTCTCTCTCTCTCATTCTCTCTCTCTCTCATTCTCTCTCTCTCATGTCTCTCTCCTCATTCTCTCTCTCTCATTCTCTCTCTCTCATTCTCTCTTCTTCATTTCTCTCTCTTCTTTCTCTCTCTCTCATTCTCTCTCTCTCATTCTCTCTCTCTCTCATTCTCTCTCTCTCTCACACACACACACACACACACAACACACACACACACACACACACACACACACACACACACACACACACACCACACACACATACACACACACATATATATATATATAATATTATTATATATAATATATATACATATATGTATATATATACATATATATATATATATATATATATATATATAATATATATATATATATATATATATTATATATATATATATATATCAGTGTAATAATGTGTGTGTGTGTGTGTGGTGTGTGTGTGTGTGTGTGTGTGTGTGTGTGGTGTGTGTGTGCTGTGTGTTTCTATGTGTGTGTCATGTGTGTCTGATGTTTGTGTTTGTACATATAAACTATACATACATAAACACCTGAATAAGTCATACGATATATCTATTATCGTCCACATTTAGTTCATTTGTCCAGTGGAACACTATACCACACGACTTTAATCATCATTATCATTTATTGCCACATTTATAGAACAGAGAAGCACATTTTAGATTAAAATCTACAACGAATGATATATTATGAGGGCAGATAATCTAATAACAACATTAATACCAGGAAACATGGCGAAGACCAAAATAGTTGCAAGTAAGATCGAAAAAATGTGAGAATTCTTTACCTGATGTGTATATTTTTTGCATGACCAATCAATATAGGACACTTCTTTTTAGTAGTTGGAAATTGTTCTCTCTCTCTCTATCTATCTCTATCTCTCTTTCTCTTTTCTCTTCTCTCTATCTATCTCTATCTCTCTTTCTCTCTTCTCTCTCTCTCTCTCTCTCTCTCTCTCTCTCTCTCTCTCTCTCTCTCTCTCTCTCTCTCTCTCTCTCTTCTCTCTATTCTATCTATCTATCTATCTATCTCTCTTTGGAAAGGCAAGCAGAGAACATTTATATACAAAGATAATAAATTATCTTTGTCATACAACAGCTAAACATCATTCTCATTCAAACACTATTCTAGGCAGTAAAAAAGGTACTACTGCTGGAGTTTACAGAACAATAATTATCAACAAAATCCCATAAAAAGAAGAAAAAAAAGTGTTGAACAGAAAAGTATATTTAACATAGTCCCCCCACACTAATTTTCATTTTCTATGGAACTACTAAAGCCTCGTTTTCTTTTATATAGAATCAGATTCTCTATATAGAATCGCATACTGTTTACACGTCCGTTTTTAGGAACATCTTTGTATCTAAATCTATCAAAGAATCTATATTTTGTTTTAAGGTTAGTGTTGCAGTTAAGAGGTGTTTTCATAACCAATACACATTAAATCCTAGATTATTTGTGCTAAAAAGAGAACGAAATACTTTTGAATAATTTTAGAAACTCACAGTGAAGTGTAAATTTACAGATAATCAAACCATATAACTGCAGGTGAGCAAATTTTATAAATGAATCCCTGATTATTTACTAAAACATTTGTTGGGTTTCGTGCATTTTCTTAAGCCTCCAGAATCAATACGTTTTTGTGTGTTTGTTTGTTTTTTCTTTAAATCTTGAAGCATTTCATTACTTACAAGGTATGTAGATGTACAGTCATCAATGTTTATTCGAATACAAAGTAAAATTAAGCTGTGACTACTCAACTTTTAAACATTGTTTTTTTTCAGTTACTGCTTAAATACAAATGCCTCAGTTTTCTCTTATGCCTGTGCATAGGTCACTAATCTAATGCGTTTTTTTCTCTCTCTCTATTTTTCTTTCTCCTTTCCTATGCCTTTTTCTTTCTGTTTTTCTTTTCTCTTGTTTTGTTATCTATTTTATTTTTCGTTTACCCTTAGTCTGTGTAAGTTCTAGACAATGAAAATATATTCTTGTATTAACGAACGGCTGGTCCTTATACATTTGTCTACACACGAACACAAACGTAAATGTATTCTCAAACATGCAAGCCCTTGGAAATTCACACACACACGTGTGTGTGTGTGTGTGTGTGTGTGTGTGTGTGTGTGTGTGTGTGTGTGTGTGTGTGTGTCTGTGTGTGTGTGTGTAAGAGAGAGAGAGAGAGAGTACCTGCGTGTGTCAAACACTGGGGTTCTCATTGTTATGTGGGTGTTCAAGAACTTATAGCCATGATTAAAGCTTAGTGAAATTTGCAAAATTATGGTTTGGCCAATCTGCTTTAGCTCTGTTTATACATTTTTTGTTGCTGGGCTAGCGCTGTTCCGAAACAAATGGAGTAAAATATCCTTTTGTTATTCCACACTATCAAATGAATAACTTGGTGATTGGAGAGGAGACGAGAGTCGAGAGAGTAGCCATATTCAGTACACCGAGAGAGACATTAGCATGAGACTAGACGAAAGCCAACAAACTCGATGGATGCCGCGCTGACCCGAGTCTGAGTGAGAGAAACGGTAGCTATAAAGAGGGAAGAGACACCTGTCACTACACTAATGATATATGAAATAGAGAGAAGAAGAAGAAGAGAGAAAGACCCTGGATTATGTGAGAAGAGAGAGAGAATTAAGACAGGGGAGAAGATAATAGATAGATAGATTATGACGAAGAGGAAAGATAGTGAAAAAAGGATAGATAGAAAGTAAGACAGGGAAAAGTCCTAGTCGGATCTGTTCTTCGATACCTCTTACAAGTCACCCGGCAAGATCGGACGGTTATTCGTATATCTTCCTCTTCTTTCTACTCGCTAATCTCTCTTTTTTTCCCGCTCCTTTTCTCTTTTCCATGAAATTCCTGTCTCTTCATTCCACACATCTTCGTCCCATAGTATACTATTTTTTTTTCTGATCCCCCTCTTCTCTTCCTTATTTTTTCTTTTCCATTTTTCTTCCCCATTCACTTCTTTGCCGCTCCCCGTCCAATTGCTTATACCCGTCTTCTTGCTACCCCTCAAACATCGCTTCACCTTCTTTACTCCCCTTTTTGTCCATTATTCCTAGCCTTATTTTGGTCTTTTTTTTAATATCTACGTCTATTTCTAGAGACTACATCCTAGCGTTTTTAAGTACCCTATGGAATATACATTTCTCGCTTGTTTCGTTTAATACACGATTTTATTGTCATTCTCAGTTACAATTAGGATATTGTAAAGGATTGAGTGTTTTATGTGGGCCATTTCTGCTATTACACAGTGCTTACTCATTCTCATGGTTTAATCTCAATGTTTCGTGGCTTTTTTCATTTCTTTAAGTGAATGAAGAGATACTTAAAATTAAGTGAAGCCTAAAATACATAGACTATAACATTTGGTACAACAATTCACCAGGAACACCGCACAAATCATAGATATAGAGATAGAGGTAAAAATTATAACAAAAAAAAATATAAATAAGTACATTTTTATACTGCTCGCTGTACCGATGTCTTTTTATTTTTTGTACAGCACCGACTTCGCTATCGCTTCGAGACATATCATACCTACAGTATGATATACAGATTCTTATATTATAGATGGGTATTTAATAATTAGTGTAACAGCTTGAATAAAATAAGATTGAGACAATTAAGGCCAAGATTTATATACACCGTTTTTAAAGGGAAAAGTGACGCCTGTAAGGGTTCAAACAACTTTCGTATTGGGCCTCGCGATTACAATCAATTTATTATACACATGACTTAGTATATGTTATTAGTGTTTTTTACTATTTTACAGACAAAATAATTAAATGGGACAAACATGAGCCTTACGAATGACACACAGATGAAAGAAAATAAATGGGCCTCTGTCTTTCTTAAAACTCAAGCTCGAAGGTTGTGGGAGAATGGCCGCCAGTTCGCCATTTTAAGAGTTCAACAGAAATTCGCTTGCGAGGTTTATCGGACAGAATTAAGCACTACGTAAGACCCTCTCAGTAGCATATCAACGAAAGTTGTTGCCGTGGAAAGTAAAGCTCGTTTTGGCAGGTACTTGTGTTTAGGCGCGTAAGGAAAAGAACATTAATTATTATAATAAAGTTCTGAATGTTCGGTGATGGGTTTGAATAATTTAGTGTCAGTTGTATTCCTGGATCGCTGGTATCTGTTATATTAAATACTTCTCGTACTTTGGTATTATAAGAAGAATGTGTGCAGTAAAGAAGATAAAGGGTGTTCAAAGTAGGGCAATTCTGTAGACTGTGGGCTATATTATTATAGTAGTCATAGATGATGCCCCCCTGGTGAGTAATATATCGTATGTAGATATTAATGTCGGGTTATCTCTATATATTATTGCTTAAGTTAATATATGATATAATAATATCTATTCACTCTTTACTCATGATCATTAGTCCACATATATTGTTATATACTCACCGGTCTCTATCTATACTTCATACACTCCACTCTACCCACCTCATATCAACACCACTATACACACCCCCTTTATACTCCATCACCCCAAACCGTGTATGTGTGCTTTGTGTGTGTGCTGTTGCACTCCATGTGCCTAGCTGATTAAGTATGTGTGTTGTCTGTCTGTTGTGTTTGTTGGTCGTCCGTATCTCGCTCGACTCCCACTCACAACTCATTGTCTCCTGTGCTTTGTCTGTTGTGCTGTCTCGCTCTGCTCTGTATCGTGTTCGCTGTCCTTACCCACTCACCACCCACACTATCTCACACACACACACACATCACCACCACTCCATCCTCCTCAGCCACACAACACAACAACCACCCCATTAACTATTACTCTCTCTTTTACTCATACTATTTTATCTATTTCTTACTTACTTATTTACTACGTTACCTTCTCATTCTTCATCTCTCTCTCTGGCTCTAACAATAAAACAAAAAAACAAATTATATGAACCAAATACAGTACAAGTAAAAAAAATACCAAATTTACACCAAGCTTAGTTCTTTTATTAATTGATTGTAGATTAATACCTCATTTATTGGAAGAAATAATATTATCCATAAATGTTCGCACCGAAGGATATTAATATACTGACAGGTAATCCTATACACTTTAGTATACATATATCAGCACCGTATTTATATTAATCTTTTTCCCTATCTATTTAATTATTCAACTGCGGATCCTTACTAATCAATTTTCTTATATCATTTACTCATTATCATAGTATATCATGAATATCTGTCTCTATTAATAAAATACGCTGATTAAGTATTATAGGTATATAGTTTTATAATAATCTGCAGCTAACAAACATAAGAATTAAATAATAAACCAATACTCATGAAAAAGAAAAAAGTGTGTAATCGTAGTCATAAAAACCATCATCCACTGCACTAAAGATAATGAATATTAGAGTTAGAAATTAAGAATATAGATTGAACCGCAATATATAATAAAAAAATTAACAAACATCACGCAGGGAGAAAGCGCGGAAGCGATGGTCGACTTTGCTCAATCGTTTATAATTGGGCAATAAGTGCTTTGTTCATTCGGGCTGCTTCTCGCCAAGTGCTGGCGAGCGGCGTCGCCCCTGCCCTTGTTCCGTCAGGCCAACTGTCGTTGGTGCCTGCGCTTTTGTTGTCCATCGATTTTGATATACTTATTGAGGTTGAGCGATTAGATTAGATAAGAAAATCAGATAGAAAGATAGAATTCTTTATAGATATAGTCTTTTTCCACTACCTATTATTATTTAGGGAGATAGCGACTTTAGAAAGTTAGTATGCGCATCATGTTTATACCTCTCGTCCGCTCTTCCCTGCCTGTCTCCTCCTCCTCCCTCGTATTATATATATATATAATAGATATATATTATAATATTAATTGTTGATTAATATATAATTATACTTACCTACTCTATGACGATTAGACACATCGTCTTTCCTATAACTCTCCATCTGTCACCTTATCGATGGTTTTCTCCTTCTTGCTTGTCTCCTCCTCATTTTCTACCCGTTGACGTGCCTCACGTAGTAGATCAGAAAGACTCACTCGCTATCATCGGTCCATTTCGCTTCCCTTCTTGCCTATCATTGATTCGTTTGCCGGTGCTTAGGGATCCTGACTCTATACTCAGCCATCAACTGCATACGGGCACCTATGGCTGGTTGTTCTATTCACTTCATAACTATATCCTACGGCGAGATCGAGATCGACATATTGCAGGTAGACCATGGATGTTTTTCTCACTCTACTCATTTCATTCAGCTCTCCCGATCGTACGAGGCATAGTCATATGCGACAAATATAGATATAATCAGAAAGTAAATACTTACAAGAGTGTACTCTTTCTATATTACTCTGCATTCTCGGTTAGTTAGTAAAATATCCTTATGCTCACGATAGATACTCCTACCATTATAGGATGCTCTTTCTCTTCTCCTTACACTTCTCTACCTATTAACTCTGAGATAGGATATAAGTCAAGATGACATCTAAACTATGCGGATTGTGCTTTTTCTTCTCATATATTTATGGATAAAAATGCATCTAGATACAACTCAATATCAGTACTAGACCTATGACCTATACATGTGGATCCACTTTGTTATTGGTTGTATATACTGATGGATGAGCAATTAGATAGAAAACTAACTAGTGATCACGATCAAGCTTCCCTACTCTCAATTTACTCGCTATCGTTTTAGTATGTCCTCTTATATACATTTGACATCCGGCCTCGCTCCCCCCCCTCCTTAGCGTCTCTCCGCATAGATATACTATCTCTCTCGGCACATCTTTATCTCGTCTCGCTCTTTCTACTATCAAACTCACATCCACATTTAACATCCTCTTATACATACTGTCTTCCTTCCCCCTCCCCCTCCTCCTCGTCCTCCACTTTTTATCTCCGCTCTCTGTTGATTATTCTATCTTTTTCCCGTTCTCTTTCTCGTGTAGTTCACTCTTCCAATTATCCCCCAATTCCCTCAGTTTCGCTCCTCCGAAGCTGTTCGGCATAGCTGCCTTCGCCGAACCCCCCCCCGTCCGTCCAAGAAAAAAAAAAGAAAACAAGATTTCAGGGCACGCAATACTCTGCATTATCACAAACATGCTCCACCTTTTCGTGTGTGGGAATAAGAGGTGCGTGCAAATAAGAGAGATTGAGGAGCAAGCAGGAAGTTCTCGGAGGTTGTTCGGGTACAGAAGTGTGTGACGACTGCACAGCGACCCACCTTAACTGGTGTGAGACCGGTGTAAAGAGGGTGGGTGGGAGGGAAAATGAGTGGAGGGAGGGGAGAAATCGAGTGGAAAACAGGGGGATTAAGTGGACGGGAGAGGGTGGCAGGCGTAGGAGAGGGAGAGAGCCGTAAAGGTGATGTACGGAGAGGAAGGGAGAGGAGGAGGAAGAAGAGGGTGGCAGTGTGAGTGGGGAAGGTGGGTGCAAGAGATGGAGCGTAAGAGGGGAGGGTGTAGGATGATCGAGAGACGAAGAGATGGAGATGCGAGCGGAGAGAGGAGAGAGATGATACGGGGAGGGAGTGGACGTGTAGGGAGGAAAAGACAAGGGGTATATGAAGGGAAGAAACGATGTGAGCGAGGAATAGGAGATATTTTCAGAGGGACGAGGAGGCGAGGTAGATAGGATGGAGGAGGGGAGGGTGAGAGGAGGAGGGATTAAGGTGGGGAGATTGTGTGGATGGCGGAATAGCTGGGGGAGAACGTAGGGGGAAGAGTAGGAAGTATACTAGATGATGGTGTATATAGGTGGTAAATAGGATAGAGGTAAGTAGTAAGAGAGGTATATAGGTAGCTGTAAGTATAGTATAAATAGGGTATGATAATATATAATGTGGAATGTGTGGAAGAAGATGAAAGAAGACGAAGGTACATATTGGCTTTTCGGCGTGTGGTGTGCCTTAATGGAGCCTTAGAGCGTCGGGTGTAGTGTGGTGGCGCCTAACCTCGCCCCCCCCTCCTCACCCCCCCCATTGTGAATAGTGGCCTTGTTTGTGATCCGTGCAAGTTGGTTTGGGAGGCCCTGACCTCTTAGGCGGTGTGCACTCCTCCTCCCTTCCTCCTCCCCCCCCCTGCTTCGTGTCTCGTTACAAGTGGGGTCGCATAGGCGGTATAGGGTTAAGATATCATAGGAGAGCCAGGTGAACTTGATAATTGCGACGTGGTGGTGCGAGTGGCGCGGGTGAGGGATGTTAGGTGGATGGACTAACCTGAGATGAGGGAGAGAGATTAGGCAAGGAGGATTGTGGCTGATGGAATGAGGGAGAGATAGGGATGTGAGGAAAGGGAAGGTCGTGGGTGTTGTATGTATTATATAGATATATACTATTATAGATATTTTAAGACGGTAGTAGATAGTAGATATAAGTGTTATTGGTTGACTCGAGAGTATATTAGTTAGGGGTATAGCATAAAGTAGTGTGTAGTGATATTATATGGGGTATATTATAGGTATTAGTAGTGAGGTGACGTATATATAGAGTAGTATATTATGGTATATGAGTATATAGAGGGTCAGAATATATATATTGGTTGAATAGTATGGAAAACATATAAGATTGAAATGCATGGATAGTTTGTTTTTGAAGAATTATAGATCATGAATAATTTTTGGTAGTTTGGGGGTGACCAAGTAGGGTGGTAGAAGTCAATTTAAGGAGTGAAAGGATAACGAGTGTGGTTGGAAGGCGTGGAGGGGTAGACGCCGGATGAAGAGGCTCGCATGAGTCAGGACGGCCCGATTATTTCACGTGAGACCCGGTGCACTAACAATGTTCAACATGAGCCGACGTCCACGCGCTGTCTGTCCCCCGCGAACGTTGAGTGACCCAATTTCTCTCACTCACTCCCCTGCCCACCACTCTCCACCTTAACCGTAGATGTTACTAGTATTTAGCCCTCCCCTCCGTTCTTTACTTTCGGTGCCATGGAGTGATAGATTCATATATCGATTACGAATTGCGAGCGAGTGAGTCGTTTTTGTTCAGTTAATTCATGGAATTTATATAGATCAGTTGAATACCAATAGCGTTGTGAGTAGCTCATGCACTAATTCGCCGCCTTTCTTCCAATGGCAAACGATTGATGAACCGTAGATACGAAAGAGAGTAGCAAATCCACTATACCTTTACATAAGATGAATTCAGGTGAAGTTGTTATTTTGTGTTTTTATTAAAGAGTTTGCGGAATAACTTGAGGTCACAGCCGATATGGGAAAAATAACAACGCCAATGAGATGCGTGCTAAATCAACTCTCACACAGTCTTGAAAAAAAATGGAATTAATAATAGTAAAAGAAAATAAATAAAATAGTAAGAATATGAAGGAGTTTTTTTTAACTTCAAAAGACTCAACATAAAAAAGATTTAATAAAGATGGAGAAATAAAAAAAGACATATGAAGGCTTTTTAACTTCAAAACTCAACATATGCTGAGAGACCCCTTGTTTGTGCGCAGTGCGTGACCATGGTAGCCCAGACGGCAGAGGAGCGCCATGTCCCAACGCTCGAGGAGATCGTGGATGCAGGATTCAGCATGCAGGGCGGTGTTTGTCTCACGCT
>NW_020870940.1:416759-436759 GCF_003789085.1 Penaeus vannamei
GCAATTCTTCCACTACCACAAACATCACTACCACATCATCATCGCCTTTACACACACCACCACCACCAACAACAACAACAACAACAACAACACTACCTCTACCACCATCAAACCCCCCCCACCACCACCAACCCACCACTACCCTACCCCTATGCCTACCCTTACCTCTACCACCAACAACAACCATAACAACAACAACAACAACAAAACCAACACTACCACAATCCCCCCCCACATACCACAAGCCCCCCCCCCCACCACCACGACCCCTGCAACCACCACCACCAACCAACACCAACAACAACAACACCACAACCCCCTTACCCTTCCGAACCAGGCCCCGCGGAGGATCTCCCAGCCCCTCTCGTAGATCCAGTGCCACCAAGGCCATGGCAGTGCCTGAGCTAGACCGCAGCAACAGTGCCATCTCGCCTCGTCATTCATCCCAGTGTCTTCTCGGTGACAACGGCTTCTTCGGCTTGTTCTTTGGCAACAGCGGCGCAGCATCGCATCCTTGGCAGCATTATCTTAGCAGCAGTGAGCGCTCTCGGCTTGTCAAAGGGACTTAGCGCCGCGTAACTTTTTTTTTTTGTCTTTGGTTTATTTTTGTACTGGCTGTGTGTGTTTATACGCATGAGACATACACGCACACATGCACTCACGCACACACACACGCGCATACACGCACGCGCACACACATACACATACACAACACACACACACACACACACACACACACACACACACACACCACACACACACACACACAACATACCACACACACACATACACACACACACATACACATACACACATACACACACATAAAACAAACAAAACACACATAAACACCACCTTGTACATACATACACGTATATACATAAATACATAAATGACATTAGCACATTCACATAAATTACACACCATCGCACATGTGTGCAATGTGGGTGTGTCTGTGTCGCGCGCGCGCTGTGGCATCAAACAACACATACCACTACATAGATACACTACATCGTCCACCATATACATAAACACAGCACACACCACGAGCGAGGCGAGCGACGAGCAGCGAGCCCAGCGAGCGAGCGAGCGACACAACACACTATCACTATCTATATACTTCACGGAGTACAATATACTATGATCACTATATACCTACACTACTTATCATATACTCTGAATAATCATATGGTACCATACATACAAACAGCTCTAACTACACCTATAAAGTATACCCATCACACACTATACGTATACCTAAATAAATAAATATATATAATCATGTTATATATAAACATATACTTACCATATTATTATAGTCTGTATCGTGTATAGTAATATGTATCATTCAAGATTATATAGTACATGACTAATTACCATTAGGACCCACGTTATAATATATATATACATATATATATAATTATATAATATATATATATGATATAATATATACTGATCTAATAGTATATGATATATATAATATATAATATATTATACTATATACTAATATAATAATGATAATATATTGTATATGTACCCTATATATACAAATGTATTCCCATACTATATATATATTAATATATTAAACAATCTTGAATACTATTTATATAGGTATATATATATGTATCATATATATACACATAATGATGTATGAAATATATGTACGACAAACAACACTATCCACAGCACACAACACCAACACACAGCACACACACACGACAAGCCACACAACACACACACACGCACCTACCACACACACACACATACATCACACCACACCGACATACACACACCACACACACCACACACATCACACACACACACACACACACACACACACACACACACACACACACATACACACATATTAAAGTCATTATATATATATATATATATCTACTATATATAGTAATATATAATTATATATATATATTTAAATGCTCATATATATGTTGATATACTTATATAATATATATGATACCATATATCTATTATATTTCATATACACTATATATACCAATATATATACTGTATATATAGTGTATGGATCATAATATAATATATATAATATCTATATTATATTATAATATATAATATTATAATTTATATGCATAAATGATATATCATATACTGTATATTTAATGTAGTACTAAATATCCTACATATATATACTATAGTATCATATAGCTATATAGCGTATATATACTATAATATAACTGTGTGTGGTGACTTGTGTAATCTCGATGTATCCTTGTGTGATGTGTGGTGCACCACCTAGTGTGTTCTCTTTCTCCTCTCTCTCTCTGCTCTCTCTGCTCTAACCTCTCTCTCCTCTCACATCCTCGTGCTCTTTCTACCTCCATCATATCCCTCTCCTCTCGTTGCTACTACCTCCTACCTCTCTCTCTCTCTCCTCTTTCTCTCCTTTCCTCTCTTATCTCTCTTTCTCTCTTTCTTTCTTTCTTATCTCGTCTCTCCCTCTCCATCTCCTCTCCTCTCGTCTCTCTCTCTCTCTCTCTCTCTTCTGCTCAGTCTCTCTCTCTCTCTATATATATACTATATAACTATGATAATACTATATCACCTATAATATATATTGTCACTCGCATATATAAGCGCTGTAACTTTCGCATCACACTCTCTATTATAATTCACATGACCGCCCCGTAAAAATATAAGATATCTAATAGTCTATATATGCATCGTATCAGCTGCTTATCATAATAGCCCTCTCTCTCCATACTGTCCCAAGCTTTGTCGCCTCCGTCTCTCACCTACTTCTCTCCTCTACCTCTCTCTTCTCCTCACTCTGCTCTAACCGCTATCCTTAAACCTAATGATCATGAATCATAAGAAGTCGGAGGTGTAAGGCTTCTACCCTTCGATCATTACCATCTCAAATGAATCTCATTCCTTTCTCGCATCATCTCATCATACTTAACATATCTGTCCTGCGACAAAATACATGGATCCTCCTTTCCTCTCTGACCAGTATAATATAATTTAATAGCTAAGTATATACTATAGTGATTGATAAATCTGACTTAAACAGCAGCCTATCAACATAAGTAATTCTATATAATTCAATATCAGCCTAAATCATTGATATATAATCACTATATTATATATTATATATAATATATAGATAGCAAAGATCATATATGTGATGTGAGTGATTACGGTGCGCTTGTGCGTTGTCTGCTGCAGTGTATGCTGAGTGTGTGATCCGATATTGTCGTGTTGTACTATGTATGTAATGGATATGTACTTGTAAATATATTTGCTACCTCCAAACTGACAAATGTACACGACCATTCAGCGAAAGAATAGTTTCTACATCCTACGCTTGACATTTTCCTCGTGATCCCGTGCAGAACATGAAGTAAGCGCTGCGAACGACGCCAACAGATCTCAATATGCCGGCATGTTTATACGCAGTAAACAGACACTTGAGTTGTTTATATTGTCGATAACTTTTTCTTATCCTACGTCTTACCAATAGCTATAATATTTTATGATTCTCATACTATTGCTGTTCAAGAAAGACTCATAGAACCAGCCAACCATACACATCCCTATCCCCGCACATCCGTTTCATCGTTATCACGTGATGGTATGAGTGCTGCTTTATAAAGATACATGTGGTAATTTAAAGATACACACCTATTATCACCTCACTAATACAGAGTAACCCATATGTGCACTACGTAAGTACAGTAGTGTAGCGTTGGCGTCTTGGTCGTCTGCCGTTTGCCGCTGACCCCTTGTTTGTGAGAGTCCGTCCTGCATTCGTTGGCACTTCAATTATACGACTCAGAGACACGGATGACGACCGTACGGGACCAGACGATAGGACGACCGCTCGGCGCGGTTTAGAGCGGCGCAAAGAGGGAACAATACCACAACATACAAGCCAAGTACCCGATGTAGCAAAAAACTCTACAGAGAGAAAGCTATATGTTGAGGCAGAAGAACGAGAGAGATTTCGACCGCACACGACCCCTACATCCAGTCAAGCACGGAGAACTCCAGGAGCATTCGTAGAAAAGAGAGACGACAGGGTGGAAGGAAGTGAAAGAGCTAGACCAGGGGGCGACGAGCAGCAACCGATGAGGAGCGAGACAAGGCGGAACAGAGGAGTGAGGAGACGAGACACAGGGGGAGGCGAGGGACGAAGTGGCAGAAGTGATGGGAAGACAGGCAGGGCGAGAGACGAGAGAGAGACACGGCGAGCCGACTGGACGAGACAGACAGGGAGAGAGAGAGCCAGGGGAGAGAGACAGAAGAAAGGAGAGAGAAACTGAGAAGCACAGAGAAGATAGAGACCGACGGAGTAAGAGAGAGACAGGAGACGCACGGAGAGAGAGACAGTGAGACAGGGAGGTAGAGTCCGAGAGACGAAGGAAGCGGAATGTGTTAGAAGGCAGGATCGGCAGAATCAAGAGAGGAGATGAGAGGAGGAGAGACCAGAAGAGGAGATAGACAGACAAAGTGAGTCCAGATGAGAACTTCAGACGAGAGAGAAGAAGTAAGGTATCACATGATCACAGCAACCATACCGCGCGAACGTAGAGATCGTAGAACGGAAGATACAGAAAGAGAGAAGCAGAAGAGGGACGGGTCGCCACGAGAGAGAACGACGAGGAACAGAAAGACCGAGGGGGGCGAGAAGGTGAAGCCTACAACGCGCCGAGAAACACACGAAGAGCGCTCAAGAGTAAAGGAAGCAACGAGACACGGAGGGCAAAGAACGAGAGAACGAGAGAGCGCACCAACCGCCGAGAAAAGGCGTAGATGCAACAGCCCTAACGAACCTAGGACGAGAGAGATAGAGAGACGACAGAGAGAGCACGCAGAGAGAGAGAAAGAAAGAGACGAGAGCGACGAGAGAGGAGAGAGACGAGGAGGAGAGAAAGACCAGGGAGGAAGAGAAGAGAGAGACCGAGGAGAGCTAGAAGAGAGAGAGAGACGAAGAAAGAAGAGGAGCAGAGGATGAAAGACAGAGACGTGCGAGGGACGACGAAGAGAAGACTGAGAACTAAGAGGTGAGCACGAGATGAGAGAGAGGAAGCAGCAGTAAGCATTCGTACGCAAACACCTCGCATACCACGGTGTGAGCTTCAAACGAACATGATCGGATGATACGTAGTATGAATTCGAATAACTAGTATTATGATTACATGTGCACTGGAAAACATTCGTTCTCTCTCTGTATGTTTGTGCATGTACCTCGGTTCCTCCCCCCCTCCCGCGCCTTCCCTCCGTTCTTTGCGTTCCAACCTCTCTGAGGAGTCGCGCCGTACGCGCAGCATACCTTGTTCGAAAGGATCGTTCACTTCCATCCTTATCTCGTTCTTCTCACCGTCTAGGTGGCACATCCGTCCGCGCAAGAACTACCACGGTCTCTGCTCTCTAGTTTCTTCTTTTCTTTTATTGCACCCTCTCTTCACTTAGCCTACTCTCCTCTCTGCTCACTCTGGCTCGTCGTCTCTCTCTCTCCTCTCTGCTTCGTCTCTCCTCTGCGCTCGTCTCTCTCGTCGTCTACCTCTCTCCTCTCGGCTCTCTCCTCTCTCGCCACTTTCTCCGTTCTCCTTCCTCTCTCTCTCCTCTCGGTCCTCTGCTCTCTCTCTCTCTCTCTCTCTCTCTCTCTCTCTCTCTCTCTCTCTCTCTCTCTCTCTCTCTCTCTCTCTCTCTCTCTCCTCTCCTCTCTCTCTCCCTTCTCTCTCTCTCTCCTTCTCTCTCTCTCTTCTCTCTCTCTCTCTCTCTCTCTCTCTCTCTCTCTCTCTCTCTCTCTCTCTCTCTCTCTCTCTCTCTCTCTCTCCTTTTCCCCTTGTTTTCATCTTTCTTCGCTTCCCCTCCTTTCTCCCTCCTCCCACAATTCCTCTTGTTTGCGTTGCATGAAGGACGGCAATGAAGAGCCTCTTGACCCCAATATTTCGACATGGCCTTTTCTCTTCTCTTTCTCTAGTCTCTCTCTCTCTCTTTCTTCTTGTTTTCTGTCTTTCTGTATCTCGCTTGTCTCTCGCTCTCTCTCTCGCCTCATCTCTTTTTGTATCTCTGCCTTTGTCTCTCTTCTTTCTCGCCTCTTTCTCGTCTGTATCTCTGTGTCACTCTCTCTCTCTTCTTCTCTCTCTCTCTCTCTCTCTCTCTCTCTCTCTCTCTCTCTCTCTCACTCTCACTCTCACTCTCCTCTCACTCTCACTCTCACTCTCACTCTCACTCTCACTCTCTCCCTCCTCCCGATCCTCCCCCTCTCCCCCCTCTCTCCCCTCTCCCCTCTCCTCCCCCTCCCTCCCTCCCTTCCCTCCCTCTCTGCGCCGACGACAATTCTTGGTTTGGGGCAATTTCCTCTGCATACGATGTAGCCTCTGGTTAGCCTTGATGGTGCTCTTCAGGAATGTTATTTCCGTTTGACCGCCTGGGCATTATTTGCAGTGTGCCCGCGATACCCCAAGAAGCGAATTGGTATGGCGGGCGTATCTGGCAGGAAGCTGTGGGAACCTCGTTATAAATACCATCCAGACGGGGCATTTTCTTGGGGCTTTGGGATGCGCGGATTCAGGGCAATAATGCTGATCAGCGTGAAGATGTCATGCGACACCCAGTGTAACATTATGCTGTGTCATGATGCCGTGAGAACACCGGTATATCACTGTTTAAGACGCCATGGGAACCCCGGTACGGCATCATGGCATTTTACACGGGCAGGACCGCGTGAACCCCGATAGTACGCCCAGACTCTGCCTCCGCAACTCCGGTCTCTTTTACGAAAAGCTCGGCCGTTGATGCTAATATTTCCTGTGTATCGGACGCGGCCAGAGGGGCTTCTATAGTATCACGTTGTTTCGCCACGGCCATCGCTGCCCAAGGAATTTTATCATCGCAGACTGAAGATGAGTCATACCCAAGGGGCGAGGAGAGGTACCTCCCGCTTAGTGGTGTTGATCTTACGCGAGTTGTCGTTGTTGTTTTTTTCTGACCTTTTTTTTTCTTCTTCTCAACATTCTACTCTGTTTTGTTTTCCCTTCTCTCTCTGCCTCTCGCGCGGACGGCAGTAGACAAAGAATACGTGAACCTATACTTACACTGGGCACCTAATGATTATAGTTCGCTCGCCATTGTGGCTTATAATAGAAACTGGTTCAGTGGAACAATTTCACTTTCAGCTCGAAAACGGGTTTGCGATGTGGATGTAGCGGTTTAGTTGACCAGCAGGGCGGTGTAATGGGGCGGGGCGGGAGGGGAAAGGAACAGCATCTTGGGGGCGAATTTGCGCCATTCGCCCGCCGTGACGTACCCCTTCTGATTCCAGGACTCGGAAGTGTTTTGGGTTATTCAATTATGTTCTTTCTTTTTCTTTGGTGGTAAGTTTGGGATTTTTTTTTTGCTCCTGTGATTGTATTGTTTATTTGGGTTTGTTGAAGTCTTTCCATACTTTGGGGTTTATATAGGTTTTTCAGTTTTTGTTTTTATGCTACAATGAGACAAGTTAATATGTACGTGCGCACGCACACAATCACAATTACAGTCACATCACACGCTCACAGTCTCCACTCACTCTCTCTCACCCCTCCCCCTCCTCTCTCTCTCTCTCTCTCCTCTCTCTCTCTCTCTCTCTCTCTCTCTCTCTCTCTCTCTCTCTCTCTCTCTCTCTCTCTCTCTCTCTCACTGACTCCCCCTCCCCAACTCCCCCAACACAAACACAAACAAAAAGACGCGCGCGCGCGCATGTATGTGTGTGTGTGTGTGTGTATGTGATAAATCAGTGATTAAATACCGGTACCCCCTTAGTGTGATTAGATAATAAGCCCAGATATCTGATAACACGCAGTTCCGTTTCCCAAGATAACAGCCAAAACAATAGCTTTGATTATACCTATAGCGTTTTTTTTCAACGGCTTCTTGCAAGAATTAAAGTTATTTTTTAAAAGGAGATAATCGTCTTCTGCGGAATTGATTTAGTGTTTTTTATGTATGGGGTTGTTTGTCTGTCTGTTATTATTATTATGATTATGATTATTATTATTATTATTATTATTATTATTATTATTATTATTATTATTATTATTATGTGCTTGTTTTGGCCTCTATGCGGTGGCATTCCTTGATTTGACTGAGCAATTGATATCGTTTTTAAGTTGTCAATTTAAGCTTCAATTTGGTTCGAGGGGTCTCTGTATATAAGGAATAAATGACGATGGTAATGATAGTAGTACTAATGTTGATGATGTGATGATGATGGTAATGCCGTGACTTATGCTGATAATCATCATAATAAATGATAATGGTAGTTATCATTATGATAACGGTGATGATGATAGTAACAGTGATAAAATTAATCGCAATATTTATGATAATGACTTTTTTTAAAGTATGGTAATATTGATAACATGATACACATGATGCAAAATTATGAAGACAATAATAGCTATAATGATAATGATAATAATATTCATGAGGATGACAGCAGTGCTATTAATATAAAGAATAAAACAGTAATAGTTCGGTTAGTATTGTAAGTGGTACTTTCTGTAACAACCAAAATTAGAATAATAATGATATTAATATTGAAAATGAAAATGTACATCGGAACATTGTCAATTATTATCAAAATATACAAGTACCAATATATTTGGCATTATTAGAAGGGGATATTAATAGATTAATATTTTTTAGTACAAACGTTTCAAATGAAAAGAGAATTATGGCATATATACATAATTATGTTTTTCATTTACTTTTCTCTTTTTACATATCTGCTGCGTCCATCCTCCTAGTGTCTGGTTTTATTACTGCTCTGGGTTATTTTTTTCAAGGAATAACCATAAGCCCCGCCCCCCCCCCCAAAAAAAAGGAGAATTAAAACCCTTTATGTATTCTGATTTTATTACTGCTCAAAAGGATAAATTTTCTTCAAGGAATACCCATAAAAAAGGAGAATTAAAACCCTTTATGTACTCTAGCTACACATTCTAAGCATAGAAATGTATGCCAGTGATGTAAAAGCATATATACGAAACATCTGTGCTATAGAATCTTTACATGGCTTCAACCTGTGGAACTGACACCGTGAACTGAATGCGTTGGGACAAATGTAGAAGTTGTGAATGAATAAAGATAATTCCACGATATAAGCTATGATGATACTGACGTTTCGACTTGTATTTTCATAATTAGGTCTAATTCGGCTTAACTTTTCATAAAGGTGTTAATTATCTCTCATCTATACCAGTTCTTGTATTATTTGCTAGTTGTTTATATATTTTTAAGTATGGTAATATTGATAACATGATACACATGATGCAAAATTATGAAGACAATAATAGTTATAATGATAATGATAATAATATTCATGAGGATGACAGCAGTGCTATTAATATAAAGAATAAAACAGTAATAGTTCGGTTAGTATTGTAAGTTGTACTTTCCGTAACAACCAAAATTAGAATAGTAATGATATTAATATTGAAAATGAAAATGTACATCGGAATATTGTCAATTATCATCAAAATATACAAAATATATATATTAATAGATTAATATTTTTAGTACAAACGTTTTAAATGAAAAGAGAATTATGGCATATATACATAATTATGTTTTTCATTTACTTTTCTCTTTTTACATATCTGCTGCGTCCATCCTCCTAGTGTCTGGTTTTATTACTGCTCTCTGGGTTATTATTTTTTTCAAGGAATAACCATAACCCCTCCCCCCCCCCAAAAAAAAAAAAAAAAAATTAATAATAATACCCTTTATGTATTCTGATTTTATTACTACTCAAAAGGATAAATTTTCTTCAAGGAATACCCATAAAAAAAGGAGAATTAAAACCCTTTATGTACTCTAGCTACACATTCTAAGCTTAGAAATGTATGCCAGTGATGTAAAAGCATATATACGAAACATCTGTGCTATAGAATCTTTACATGGCTTCAACCTGTGGAACTGACACCGTGAACTGAATGCATTGGGACAAATGTAGAAGTTGTGAATGAATAAAGATAATTCCACGATATAAGCTATGATGATACTGACGTTTCGACTTGTATTTTCATAATTAGGTCTAATTCGGCTTAACTTTTCATAAAGGTGTTAATTCTCTCTCATCTATACCTGTTCTTCTATTATTTGCTAGTTGTTTATATTAAAAAAATGACCTGAATTTAACACCGTGTCCTCAAAAAGCCAGTTGCTGTACCTTGTATCGAACGGTCGGTCCGAGCCAGGTGCGTTGGTTATCTCAAAAGTCAAAAGACATTTTGACAGGCTGCCAACCCCTTCCTCCTTAGAGCTTCGGCCATCTCGACTGGTAAAGGCCACCGATACCGGAAATTGCCTGTCGATGTTATTACGCTTTTATCAGCAGGCTCTCTTATTAATTTTTTTTTTCTTAACGTGTAAACTCTTGACCCTTTTTTTTCTTTCTTTCTTATTTTCCTTCTTCTTCTTCCTCTTCTTTCTTTCTTTCTTCCTTATTACATGTCGACGTTAATACTCTTTTATCAGCAGGCTCTCTTATTTTTTTTCTAAACGTGTAAACTCTTGACCCTTTTTTTTTTCTTATTATCCTTCTTCTTTTTCTTTCTCCTTCTCCTTTCTTTCTTCCTTATTGCATGTCGACTTTATTACTCTTTTATCAGCAGGCTCTCTTATTATTTTTTTTTTCTTAACGTGTAAACTCTTGACCCTTTTTTTTCTTTCTTTCTTATTTTCCTTCTTTTTCTTTCTCCTCCTTTCTTTCTTCCTTATTGCATGTCGACTTTATTACTCTTTTATCAGCAGGCTCTCTTATTTTTTTTTCTTAACGTGTAAACTCTTGACCCTTTTTTTTTATTTCTTTCTTATTTTCCTTCTTCTTTTTCTTTCTCCTCCTCCTTTCTTTCTTCCTTATTGCATGTCGACGTTATTACTCTGTTATCAGCACGCTCTCGTTATTTTTAAAAATCTGAACGTGTAAGCTCTTGACCTTTTTTCCCCTTTTCTTCTTCATCTTCTTCTTTTTCCTCCTCCTTTCTTTCTTTCTTCCTTATTGCATGTGGACGTTATTACCATATCAGCAGGCTCTCTTATTTTTTTCTAAACGTGTAAACTCTTAATAGGTTTTTATTAATTTATTTGTTTATTTTTCTTTTTTCCTTCGTCATCCTCCTTTCTTTCTTTTCTTTTCGTGTATCTACTTCGCTTTCTAGAACTCGTGAACCTATGACTGCTTTTTCGTTATCGTATGTCATCAACATCACTTTCGAGAACCAGTGATCATTGCCTTCTTGGAGAATGACATTTCTTTATCGGAGATAAGATAAAGATAAGGGAAAAAATGGCTTGAATATCCTGCCGAGAAGGAAATGTGAGATGCTTGAATTCGATGTGTTATTAGTTGTAATATCTAATGCGAGACAGGGAGAGCACAGCAGGCGATGTTGTGGGAAGGAGAGCGAGTGAGGGTGATCTCCACAAGTGCCTTTAATAAGACAATAGGGGAGGAATAATTATCATTTTATTACTTATAGCTGTACCCTATATCGACTGCAGTTAGCGGGAAGCCGGGGAACAGCGCTGCGTCGCCGATTTTGCACGGATAAGGTTAATAAATACGCGCATTCCTCGAAGGGCAAAACGTATTAGCTGGCGCGGTGGGAAGGCGCAGGGAACCGGGGCGATAGATAAGCCTCTGATAGATCTCCCTGGAGAGTAAACTTCGTTATCATTGATGGTCGGGTTATGGGGTTATTTGTTTTGATATTTCCCCCCATTTTCCCCTCGCGGTACCCTCTCTCCGCTGTATATACATGGACCAGGTGGGAGCTCTTGAGGTACACCTAATGGTTTTCTGTGCGTATGGCTGTGTGTGTGTGTGTGTGTGTGTGTGTGTGTGTGTGTGTGTGTGTGTGTGTGTGTGTGTGTGTGTATTTGTGTGTTTTGTGTGTGTGTGTATGTGTGCGCGCTCGTGTGTGCGTGCGTGTGTGTATTTAGTGTTTGTATGTGAACGCATAAGTATGTGTGATTTAACGTTTGCGTGTGCTTTCTGGCATTCCTTCGGGGAAACATCACCGGCTTCAGGAACTGGTCACAATCACTGTCCTGACTCAGAGGCTGTTGCGTCAAGATCTTCCGAATCAGTGTTTCTGATGCATGTTCAAGGTTTGAGTGGCTTTGAGAAATGGAGATTTATGTTGTTTATGTCTTCGGTGACGAGAGGCTTTGAACGTGTTTAAAATGCAGATGGAAAGCAGCTTGCAGGAGGCTGGATCTTAAAAAACTCCCACACACTTTATATATATATATATATATATATATATATATATATATATATATATATATATATATATTTATTTATTTATTTATTTATATGTATGTATATATATATGTATATATATAAATATATATATATATATATATATATATATATATATTCATATATATTACACACACACACACACACACACACACACACACACACACACACACAACACACACACACACACGCACGCACACACATAAACACACATAAACACACATACACACACACACACACACACACACACACACACATATATATTATATATATATATATATATTATATATATATATATATATATATATATATATATATTATATTTATTTATATTTATATTTATATTTATGTATGTGTTTATTTGTTTGTGTGTGTGAGTGTGTGCGTGTGCGTGTGTTGCACATCGGTATGTAAGTACACTTTTGTAAGCATACAGCCCATGTAGGGGTAGATACACCTGTGTGCCAGGTGTATCTCAAGTGCTCTCAGCTGACATCTGTATCGACGGCCCCTTGTGTATGGAGGGGCGTGTGGGTGTTTGGGGCTCTTAAAGATTCCCATTACCTGATGGTATGGCTTTTCTCAGGCGGGTGAACGTTCTGTGTGTTTTTTGCTATTTCATCAGGGAGAAGAGAACAAACGTTTTGATTATTTTTTTTCTTATTTCATCGGCTTGCTTGAGGTTCATTTATGGATTTTTTTTTTTTTTTTTTTTTTTTTTTTTTGTCAGGATCAGGGGTATCGTGGAATGTTGCAGTTTTTTTTTTTTTTTTTTTTTTTTTTTTTTTTTGTCAGGATCAGGGGTATCGTGGAATGTTGCAGTTATTTTGAAGTTGAATTAGGATTTTATTTTGTACCTGTGTTTCTCTTGTTTTCCTTTATCTGTACCTCCCCTTTTCGGAATGGTAAATTCGAAATCAAAATGTAAAAATCTTTCAAGGTCACACACACACACACACACACACACACACACACACACACACACACACACACACACACACACACACACACACACACACACACACACACATCCAAACACACACACAAACCCCAAACAAATAAAACGACAAAAAAAATTAAATAAAATTCTCACCATACCACACTGCTATATTTGCCTCAGACAAATTGTTCTTTCCAGCGGGTTTTCCACACACACACTACAAGAACGATATAATAGTTTGCCCAATGGAAACGTGTCCCAAACATGCATTTCCTAAGGGCTGGTCCTGTGTTTGACAGCGGTGCAGCCCATTAAGCCAGGGTTCATGGCTTCCTGTTCATGGTGCCGGTGTCATTCATGGGAGGAAGAAAAAGAAGGAAAAAAGATAATGTTGTGGTTTCTTGTTTGTTTGTTTGTTACCTCTGCCGTGGAGGTGATGTTTTGGGTAGCGTTGGTTAGTTTGTTGGTTTGTTGGTTAGCGGGACAAGTCATAAAGTTATGAACATATTTTAAAATTATTTTATTACCTGATTAAATTTTGGTGGTGATCCGATTACAGGATTTTTTTTAAAGGATTCATTAGCATTGCGAGATAGGAAAACACGGACGTCACCAGTGTACTTGAGAAAGAGGTGATTTTAATGTAATTCTTCAAGTGTGGATATTTTTATTGCGTCAGTGACCCAGTTGCCTTGGCGGAGGTATGCGCTCTCTGAATGCTTATAGTTTTGTAATTTTTTTTTGGGTGATTTTGAAATACAGTGAGAAAGGGTGTGAAATACCCGTTAGTGTGTAGATTTTCATACGTGATTGATACTAAAATTGTTTATCATAATCTATTTTCTGTTTTACATAAGCACATACACTCATATAGGTGTGCATAATCATATAATATCTATATCCCCTCTCCCTCTATGTGTATGTGTGCATATATATATGTGTGTGTGTTGTGAGAGAGAGAAGAGAGAGTTTTGAGTGTATGTAGGCCTATGTATGTATGTGTGTCATGTGTGTTTCTGCGGCCCGTGTGTGCGCACTTATTTTCGCGCACGCTCACCTTTTCGCCCTCCCTTTCTATCTTCTTCATCTCAGCAGCTTTTCTCAACAACCAGAGAATTTGTGCAGGAGCCAAACCAAGCTCTAGGCCTAGACACAACCTCTCTCTCTCTCTCTCTCTCTCTCTTCCTTCTCTCTCTTCTCTCTCTCTCTCTCTCTCTCTCTCTCTCTCTCTCTCTCTCTCTCTCTCTCTCTCTCTCTCTCTCTCTCTCTCTCTCTCTCTCTTCTCTCTCTCTCTTCTCTCTCTCTCTTTCTCTCTTCTCTCTCTCTCTCTCTCTCTTCTCTCTCTTCTCTCTCTCTCTCTCTCTCTCTCTCTCTCTCTCTCTCTCCTCCTCCCTCTCTCTCTCTCTCTCTCTCTCTCTCTCTCCTCTCTCTCTCTCTCTCTCTCTCTCTCTCTCTCTCTCTCTCTCTCTCTCTCTCTCTCTCTCTCTCTCGCTCTCTCTCTCGCTCGCTCGCTCTTTCCTTCCCTTCCTTTCTTCCTTCTTTCTGTCTTCTCTCCCTTTCTCTCCTTTCTCATTTCAGTTGATGGTAGTAATGATAAAAAGTAATGATGAAATCTAGTGAGTCAGTGTAATTGGCACTGTAATACTGCAGTGAAAACCCAACGAACTCATGTGAAGTTTGGTCAGAATTCTCGGTCAGAGAACTTCTCTCTCGAAGTGGCCACTCTGGTCTGGTGTCGTAAGTGGCTAGTCAAGGGTAGGCTCCGTTCTCTATCCTCTGAAAGACTGAATCTGTGGGAGGATTTTATTCCTTCCGTGTGTGTCAGCTGGTACCCGTTTCTCCCTGTCTAAATCCGTGGCTCCTTTACGGGTAATTAGATATTCGTGTGTGTGTGTGTTGTCGGTCAAAGTGTCATCTTGAAAGTGTGTGGGTGTGTACGCTTTGCCTGCATGTCTACGTACTGTAAATACCACCCTCTCTTACTTGGCACTTACGTACAATTATATGTGTACCCGCAGATACCTTCCCCTTTACGGACATCTGTTCTCACACACGCACAGACACTCACACACTCAAACACACACACATACATATACGTATTTATACACATACACATACAAATACAAACATATACAAACACACTCTCACACACACACTTTTTTTCTCTCTCTCACACACAGACATACACACACACACACACACACACACACACACACACACACACACACACCACACACACACACACACAAAACAACACAAACAAACAAACAAACAAAAACGCGCGCGCCTGTCTGCCAGCATATAAATATGTATGCATGCCTCGTCTAACTATCCCGCCAACACCCCGAAAGCTGTTATGTCCTACGGAGCGGCCCATCCTTAAAACATAACCATTTAGAAATTCATTTTTCTTCGGTCCGGCTCGCTCCGACCCCCGTGACCTCATGCCATAGGAATTCGCCGGAGGAATGCGGTGTCTGGTGGAATGTGGCAACCCCGGGCCAGAGATGACTCCATCACCTTATTATCATGGATGCAGGAGCGTAGAGCCACTTTTACGCAACCGCACGTGTTTTCTGCGCGAATTATCTTAATCGATGTTATAAGGGGTGTCCCAGTTCTCTTAAGGATATTCATGTTGATGCGATTACGCGAAACGTTTTGGCTGAAGGATCACATTCTTGCGGTTGACTGCAGCTGTCAAGTTAGATTTAACTTTTGGGGACTTGGTTTGAAAAGTTTCCTGCTGTTAAGTTGACAGGCTACAGTGTTTAAGGTTGTCACAGTGTAAGCTATTGGTAAACAAGGTAGTTTAGATTTCGGTCATTCGGGCCATGCTTGTGCCAGATTGTTTAGTTTTTTATATTTGTTCTTTGTTACTATGTTTAGGGTCGTCACAGGGTAAGCTATTGGTAAACAAGGTAGTTTAGTTTTCGGTCATTTGGGTCATGCTTGTGCTAGACTGTTTAGTTTTTTGTATTTGTACTTTGTTTCTATGTTTATTTATGTTGTGGTTCTATTTTTATCATTGAAGAGGTGCATCGATACTGCTATATGGAGTGAAATATTGCTAATCATTGTTCTTGTTCTCATATCGTAAAGATTGATAATTGGATTAATTGGTATTATTTTTTTTTATCTTCCTCTTCCTTCTTCTTTTACTTTCTTTACCTCTTACTCCTACTCCTCATATTATTACCATAATCAATGTTATTTTTTATTATTATGATTTATTATGATTTTATTATTATTATTATTTTATTTTATCTTAATGATTGTTATTACTATTATCATCGTAGTCATCATAGTTGTTGGTATTGTTATTATTATTGTAGGTATGATAGTAATTATGTCAATAACGATAATAATAATGATGATCGTAACAACAACACTTATTGATATGAATATTAAGATTATTATTGTTCTTATTATTGTTCTTATTATCGTTATTATTATTATTATTATTATTATTATTATTATTATTATTATTATTATTATTATTATGTTTTCAGTCGTCGCAGTAGTTGAAGTAGTAGTGTTTTCGTCACTATTCGATGATAATAATGATCATGATGTTATTCATAATATCAATGATAATGATGATAGTATTAGTAGTAGTCACCGTAAGAAGTATGTGAAAAAATATCAGTATAACATGTTCTTTGCTAACATTATGACGTAAGACAATTTTTTCAGAATTTTTCCTCGTGTTTCATACAATTCGGACAGAATGAATACCTGCACTTCACACGCACGCAAAAAACACGAACACGGGATAAGAAATGAGATAGTTGTCACACCTACGTAGCTTAGATAAGATAAGGCTAATCTGGTGGAGCTTTGTGGGGTTAAGTCGAATATTTCGTTTCAAATCAGATAACTTGTAGTGTGCTTTACTGGGACATGAATGTGTTGATATAGACTGATATATACTGGTATATTATACACGTGTGTGTGTGTGTGTGTGTGTGTGTGTGTGTGTGTGTGTGTGTGTGTGTGTGTGTGTGTGTGTGTGTGTGTATGCATGTATGCACACACACATACACACATACACACACACACACACACACAACACACACACACACACACACACACACACACACACACACACACACACACACACGCACTCACACACACACACACACATTATATATATATATATATATATATATATATATATATATATATATATACATATATACATATATAGTGATTATATATTATATATATATATATAATATATATATATATATATATATACACACACACATTTAGATATACATACATATATAGATGCACACATATATACATATATTAATATATAGTACATATGTACATACACAAATACTCGTACATACACTCAAATGCATAGATACACACTCATACATACGCAGACACACACACACACACACACACACACACACACACACACACACACACACACACACACACACACACCACACACACACACATATATTTGTAGCTGCTACCACAACATAAAACCCCAGCGTGATCGATCGGCTTCTGGCGGAAGAGGAAGCAACTTTCTTTTTGATCATCAGAACTTGTTGCTTTTGGGCTGGAGGTGCGAGGCAGACGAACGAGCGCGGTGATTGGCAGGTGCAGGGAAGTTGAACGTGGGACTGACCGAAGGGGGAGGGCGGGAGGAGGGGAAGGAAGGGGTGGGAGCAGGGGAAGGGGAAGGGAGGGGAGAGGGAGGGAGGGAGGAAGGGGGAAGGTGGAGCAGGGGGAAGACGGAGGGGGGAGGTGGAGAGGGAGGGGGGGAAGGGGAGCAGGGGGGGAGGGGGAAGGGAGAGGGGAGGTGGAAGGAGAGGAAGGGAAGGGGGAGGGGAGGGGGTGTAGCTAGGAGGGGGGGAAGAGAGAGGGGAGGTGGAGCAGGGGGAGAGGGGGAAGAGAGAGGGGAGGGGTAGGGGAAGAGGAGGGGGTGGAAGGAGTGGGGGGGTAACGTTTTATGAGGAATGTTTGTCGCCTACTGGTTCGAATTTTGAGGTTTCCTTTGGGTTTTGGAACCTCTTTTGGAGTCTCTTATGTTTTTATTGATACACAGGTACTTGCTTTCATCCAAGCACGCACACACACACACACACACATACACACACCACTAAAATACACGTCTAGTATGATATTATAATGGTTGTTTATTTTTTATGATAGTAATGGTAATAGTAATCATAATGATGAGAATACTAATACTACTGCTACTATTATTATTTTCATTATGATTATTACCATTGTCATTTGTTGATGCATTGTTATTGTTATTATACTATTGTTATGACAGTTGTTATTATGGTTATTATTGATATTATTTTACAATAATTAGATACACAGCCATGGATTAAAGATGCTGTATACTTATGGCTATGATCTATACAGGAAAGATGTAGGCCTATCGATGTATCATAGAATTTAGTGATTCAGTTTTGTACACATATAAGCAAAAATAAAATTGTTGGTAATTGTGCTTGAAGAATAACTGTGCGCATTTAACTTCTATGTTTACATTATATTTTCTGCATTATAAGCCAGTGTTTCGCTCGTCAAGGGTCACTTGTAGGCATTTGAAAGTGGAGTTGATTACATACCTCCGTCTCACACAGGCTTCGTGGGTACCGTGAAATGTAGCAACGATGTCCAAGTATGTCATCTTGATATCATAGTGTGTGTGTATGCTGTGGGGTTGAGAGAGAAAGACTGGGGAAGGAGTGAGAGAGAGAGAGAGAGAGGAGGAGGGAGAGAGAGAGAGAGGAGAGAGAGCGAGTGAAAGGAGAGAGAGAGCGAGCGAGTGAAAGGGAGAGAGAGAGTGAAAGGAGAGAGAGAGAGAGTGAAAGGGAGAGAGAGAGAGCGAGTGAAAGGGAGAGAGAGAGAGCGAGTGAAAGGGAGAGAGAGAGAGATAGAGAGAGATTGAGAGAGAGAGAGAGAGAGAGAGAGAGAGAGAGAGAGACGGGGGGGGGGGGGAAGAGGGAATGATGGAAAGGGGAAAGAGGAGAAGTGAGAGAGAGAGAGAGAGAGAGAGAGAGAGAGAGAGAGAGAGAGAGAGAGAGAGAGAGAGAGAGAAGAGAGAGAGAGAGAGAGAGAGAGAAAGATAAAAGAGAGAAATCACACCGGATTCTCAGAAATCATACACTCTCCCTGTCACCTCTAAGAAAATCCGCAGTGTATCCAATCGCAGCTTTAATGAATCTCTATTATTTGATTTTTTTACAGCTTAGTCTAGAATAACTCTCAAGTTTATTAAGTTTATGGTCTAGAGTGCTGGACTTCTAAATTAAGTCATCCTACGCCTTTGTAAGAAACATTTGAAGGACTTTGGCGAATGTGATGCCTAGACGAATCTTGACTATTTTTGATAGACTTTTTTTTTTAAGATAGATGTTTATTCGCCGCTAATAATTCCCTATCGAGAATCAGTGAAACTTTGTTTACTAGAAACTTTTCTTCTGCTCTGACCTTTCAATTGAAAAAAAATATATATAAAAACATAATAATAAGAAAAAAAATGAGGAAAAATATATAAAAGAAAAATGAGAAAAAAATATATATAAAAGAAAAAAAAGCATAATAATAAAAGAAAAAAAAGTGAAAAAATATATATATAAAAGAAAAAAATACATGAAAAAATACATACATATATATATACAAGAAAAAATACATATTAATAAAAGAAAAAAAAATGGAAAATCAAACTGAAAATAGCATTCTAACGTTGCAAGAAGTCCGTGAGACCCCGAGTGAAGGCGC
>NW_020870940.1:441759-461759 GCF_003789085.1 Penaeus vannamei
TCGTATTGTGAAGGTAGTCATTCTCAATCATACCTTTTATACTTTTCTACATTTGTCAATATGAAATCGGTTCATAGCTGTCCGATTATCTAACGGGAAAATTCGAGAAAAGAAAACAAAACAAAACATCAGAACGTTAGTTTTCTTAACGACAAAACCACAGTGCTGACCTCTACAGGGAAAATTCAGAAATATTATCTCCTCGTCCGTGAAATTTTGTAGGGCTATTGGAAAGCTTCTGTAAACGTATGTATTTATGCTGTAGGATGAAGCTACGATTTGCATAATTATTCACAGACGCCCGTTGTCTATATTACTCAAGGTTAGGACATAATATTAATGTAAATTTCTCTTGGTACCTACGGAGCTACGGAGGTATATGCACATTCTCACTCACGCTCACACTCTCTCACACTCACACGTACACACAAACGCAATTTTTTTTTCTTTTTTTGTCGCGTTTCTTCATGGGAAAGAGAAATTTACGTAAGTGATGCTTACGTGTCAGGCTTTAATTATAGCAGGGACCACATCGTGTGTCGGTTTACTAATGGTGAACAATCATGTTATTAATTCTTTTATGCACAGACCATGGTTGCCTTGATAAATTCTTGCATTTCACATTAGCCTTTTTAATCATATGATTTCCCGTTATACATGTATACACGCTGTTGTCTTTCTCCAGAACACACACACACGCGCACACACACGCTCACACACACACACACACACACACACACACACACACACACACACACACACACACACACACACACACACACACACACACACGCACATGCACACACACACACACACACACACACACACACGCACGCACGCACACGCACACACACACACACACACACACACACACACACACACACACACACACACACACACACACACACACACACACACACACACACACACACACACACACACACACACACACACACACACACACACACACACACACACACACACACACACACACACACACACACACACACACACACACACACACACAAACAAACACGTGCGCGCCTGTCTGCCAGCATATGAATATGTATGCATGCGCGCGCGTATCTATACGTATGTGTAATCCCCAAGTTGCTGCCACAAGAAATCGAGAACCTTGTGTAAAGAGACGTTTGGAAAGTTGCTTTTAATTGCAGGATGGTTCTTGCGCTGCTAAGCATTGCTCACGTAATTATACATAGCATAAAAGTAGCCCCACAATAGCTGCAGGCTCCGCAGTCCCGCATCGCATCTGACCATCGCGTTGCTGCAATGCTGTTCAGTTCAATCTGGCTGAAACTGAACTTGATTCCCCGAGACGTTCTTCTCACACTTCCTCGCGGATGGTCCTGCTTCATCTTCATGCCGAAGCATTGTCCTCAAGGTCGCGCCGGCCGCACCTCCTCCGAAGGGAAGTCCGCCGTGCCTGGGAATGACCTGCGCGTAACTGGCCTGAACCGAACCGAACCGCGGTGCTCAAGCTGGATCCCCCACGTACGCACACGCGGCGCGAGGCTGGGCCACTCATCAGCACGAAAGCTTTATCATGTTCGTCCGACGGAGCCTTCCTCTAAATACTTCTTCCTCTGCAACGGCGGGGAAATTCCCTTCGATATTTTGTTTCCGCCGCGACGAAAAAGGCGGGAGAGGATGGAGTCGGTAACTTAAAACCATTTCGGATGACAGTCTCTCTTGGAAAAGCTGTCGGTTCCATTAGCCCGTGATGTGCCGTCGGTAAATGTTTGCTTCGGTGGATCGGTTTTTCTATTGGTTATTTCCCTTTTGTTTAGTGTGTCTTACCTGCAGCGTTCGTATTACTTCCTGGTGCCTCTGTTCTCACTATTTCCCTTTGTAACATAACGTATTAATGTTTGTGTATTTGTTATCGGTCACTTCTCACAGACATGATTGTAGAATAGAAAATCCGTTTTTTTCCCACAACTCGCCGTAAATTTGGTTGTTACAGAATATGAATTGTAAATTCGGAGGTATTTCTTCTACATAAGTTTATCACGTGTTTTAGAGTATGTTTATTCATGATTAAAAATAATTTGTATATCCATGGTCATTAGAAAGTTTTGTTCTTATAAAAGGAGTGATTTATCACGTGTAACAGCACAAAACAAATTTTTAATCTGACATAGAGAGCATCGGAAAAATGAAAAGAACAAGAGATGTTCCTGTATGAAAATGCTATTTGACATACCAAGTACCATAAAAGTGAGTAATACTCCACATGTTACTATAAGATGGGTTTTCCTCCCTTGATGTGAGGAAAGTTTGCGAGGAATACAGTGGATAGCCTTGCCTGTAGATGCGCCTAACAAACTGAATAGTTGACAACGTGGACAAGAGTGGCGAAAAAGCACTATAAATACAACAATAAAGTACTGTATCACCAGTAAAAGAAAGAAATGGGAGATGGCGATCACTGGTCACACTTGTTACTGTAGTAGGAAAGTTCTCTCGATGGCAGCAACCTGGCCGTAATAAACCTCCATAAAAGGCACTCTAACCAAGCACATTAACGGCTAATGAAACAACGTCGAAATGAACATCATTAAGCGTGTCGTGCATGTTAACAAGGTCATGCGACGTCAGTGTGAAACAGCGAAAACAGCGCAACTTTGGCTCAGCAAGTTGTACAGCAAAATATTTATCGTTACTACAAGCAGACTCTGGCCGACGTGTTATTATTAACTTATTTTTGGCCATCCTATTTTTATTACGTCGTAAGATAGGGCCAGAGTGGATCGTAGGTATCAGGGGGGGGGGTGAAACCTATTGATAGCTAAGGTAATTTTATACTGTTTAATGAAGCCACGCAGGGGTACCCAGTGTAAAGAGAGTTCTGTAATCAGTCTCGGATTACTCTCCATGAATTCGATCCTGGGATAATTTTGTATAGAAGGGTTTTTATAAACGAATTTGTTTGTTTATTGCACAAAGAATGCATGTTCTGATTAAACGGAATGTTTAAGTAAGCATACATATGATTTTACGCTTATATTTACCCATGCGTTAGTTATGTACGTGTGTGTGTGTGTGTGTGTGTGTGTGTGTGTGTGTGTGTGTGTGTGTGTGTGTGTGTGTGTGTGTTGTGTGTGTGTGTGTGTGTGTGTGTGTGACCTACATGGAATAATATTTTTTCGAGTATTTTTATAATGTATCGTTTGTTTACTACTCATACAGTATATATATTGTTATCATTATTGTTATTGTTGTAGTTATTGTTTTTGTTATCATCGTTATTATTATTGTTGTTGTTGTTTGTGTTGTCATCGTTATTATTGTTATTATTATTATTATTGCCGTTATTATTATTATTATTATCATTATTGCCGTTATTATTATCATCATCATCATCATCATCATCATCATCATCATCATCATCATCATCATCAACATTAATTATTATATTATTATTATTATTATTATTATTATTATTATTATTATTATTATATCATCATCATTTTCATTTTCACTATTTCTCATTATCGTCATTTTTATTTCTAAATTATTAAATAAGGTCACATTTCCATGCCTAAACAAGAGAATGGAACCCACATCTATACCTTTTTAAAAAAATTCTCCTCGTGATTAGACCCCAACTATCACACACACACACACACACACACACACACACACACACACACACACACACACACACACACACACACACACACACACACACACACACACACACACACACACACACACACACACACACACACACACGGCATAGATACAGAAGAAAATAAAATAAGATAAAATAAAAGAAAAGAAAAGAAAAGAAAGAAAAAGAAGATATAAAGAAGACACAATTGAATAGATTACCCTTACATAAACTAACGACAAGGTACAAGTACAAGGTCGAATATATTGTAAAAACAATATATTCGACCATATATTGATCATAGGTTAGGGTAGGGTAGGTTAGGGTAAGGCAGGGTAGGATAGAGGAGAATAGGGTAGGATAGGGCTGCGCAAGGCTAGTATAACAGACCTTGGGGTAGAGTAGGTTAGAATGATATGGAGTGAGGTAAGGCAAGATAGAGTAAGGTAGGTCAGACAAGGTTAGGTTAGGGTTAGGATAAGATAATGCTAAACAGGATGGCTCAGATTAGGTTAGGGTTAGGGTTAGGTCAGCGTGGGATAAACATGCTTAGGGACTAGGGACTGGGAAACACAGGGGGCGGGGCTAGGAACTGGGAAACACAGGGGCGGGGCTAGGTGGGCACAGGGGGCGGGGCTAGGAACTGGGAAACACAGGGGGCGGGCTAGGACTGGGAAACACAGGGGGCGGGGCTAGGACTGGGAACACAGGGGGCGGGGCTAGGAACTGGGAAACACAGGGGCGGGGCTAGGGACTGGGAAACACAGGGGGCTGGGAACACAGGGGGGGGCTAGGGACTGGGAAACACAGGGGGCGGGGCGGGGGGAAACTAGGACTGGGAAACACAGGGGGCGGGGGCTAGGGACTGGGAAACACAGGGGGCGGGCTAGGCTGGGAAGAAACACAGGGGCGGGGCCACAGGGGGTGGGGCTAGGGACTGGGAAACACAGGGGGCGGGGCTAGGGACTGGGAACAGGGGGCGGGGCTAGGGACTGGGAAACACAAGGGGACTAAGTACTAGGAAACACGGGTGACTAGGGAATGGAAACACAGGGGATTAGGGACTGGGAACACACAGGGTGGTGGTGGAGGGTCTAGGAAATTGGAAATACAGGGGCGGGGCTAAGAACTGGGAAACAGGGGAAGGGACCAGGGAATGGGAAACACAGAGGAAAAGGCCTAGGGACACGGAGGGACTTGGGACTGGGAAACACAGGGGGAAAAAGGCCCGCGGTACCACACTGTACATCACGCTGGGACGGGAATACCTCAACACATATCCAGGTTTTAATGTTTACAGGATGTTTATGTCGCACTTTACACGTGTGTTTACGGTGGTGATAAACACGAAGTTGTGAGGTCCAGGGGGATTAGTTTTTTTTTCCCCTGTGTTGAACTTCCATGGTTCTTGTTCTTGAGCTCTCTGTTCACGCGTGTTCATCTTTTTGATGCGGAATATTCTTAGGAACATTTTTTTTCTTTTTTTTCTTCTTCTTCTTTTTCTTCTTTTTCGTTTTCCTTTTTTCTTCTTCTTCTTTTTTTACTGTTTCCCCCTTTCGTCTCTTTTCCCTGTTCTTGGTTGTTCCATCTTCGTCGTGGCAGAGAGAGATGGAGATAGAGAAGATAAGGCGTGAGGAAAGAGAGTAAGAATGAGAGTGAGAATGAATAAGAGAATTAGAGTTAGAGCGAGCGAGTGGAAAAATGAAAGAGCGAAAGAAAAGAAAGAAGAGAGAGAGAGAGAGAAAAAAAAATAAGAGTTACCTTAATAAAAAATGGAGCTAAAACCATTATGAAATGAGTTACCCTCATTTTTTTTATATACATACAAAACCCACAGTCCCACCACGTCAATATTCCCCAACACCAAATAGAAATTAAATCACACAACAGTAATCCACCATTCACCTTTACATATCGAAATCAATAATTTATCTCCCGACTTCATTCATAAAAAAGGGATTTAAAAGGGCAAAGAGAGAAAAGGGAAATAATTTTTGCACTGTAGATATACACACTCGAAATCACTGATGACTTTCATGTTCCATTAACGTAATAGCTGCTGAGCTTCCTGGATAACATGCACCTGTAATATTCCCCAAGTCCGGACACGCCAGCGCTGCCCTCTGCCAGGCCGCCCGCACGCCAGCACGCCTACGCTCGGCATACACGCCCATACACACTGTGTTGGTTTTTTTGTTTGTTTCTTTATTTCGTTCTTGGTTTCTTTCTTTTCTTTCTTTTTCTTCTCTGTCTGTCTGTCTCTCTCTGTTTCTTCTCTCTCTCTCTCTCTCTCTCTCTCTCTCTCTCTCTCTCTCTCTCTCTCTCTCTCTCTCTCTCTCTCTCTCTCTCTCTCTCTCTCTCTCTCTCTCTCTCTCTCTCACATGCACGCGCACGCGCACACACACACACACACACACACACACACACACACACACACACACACCACACACACACACATACACACACACACACACACACACACACACAACAAACCATGCTAAAAAAATAAAAAATAAATAGATAAATAAATAAAACACCAGGGAACGAATATAGAACTCCAACGCTTTCCTGTGAAATGATCATAGGTTAGGGTAGGGTTGGATAGGGTTAGGGTAAGGCAGGGTAGGATAGGGGAGAATAGGGTAGGATAGGGCTAAGGTCTAAGTTAAGTTAAGTCAAGTCGAATAGCAAATTCTTCGTATCAGTGACAGTGTCATAATAAGGCAAGGTCTATAAAGCAGTTGTTGATATATAAAACCTCGGTAATAGTTGGACGAAACGTATCACAGGAACGAAACGTTTTCAGTGAGGTCAGAACTTTCTCTGGGAGGGATTGGGTGTCGGCGGTATTAGAAACTCTATTGTAATTACGATTTTTCTCAATATCTATCATCAACTCACACGATTTGACTAGGAATGCATATATGCCTTTTACCAACTATCATCTCACATGATTGAACTGTAAAAGGAATGTATATATGCCTAGAAACTCTATTGTAATTATGTCCTTTTCTCAATATCTATCATCAACTCACACGATTTGACTATAAATAGGAATGAACGGTATGCCTTTTACTGTCTATCAACTCACATGATTGAACTGTAAAAGGAATGTATATATGCCTAGAAAATCTATTGTAATTATGCCTTTTTCTCAATATCTGTCATCAACTCACACGATTTAACTATAAAAAGGAATGCATATATATGCCTTTTACTATCTATCATCTCATATGATTGAACTGTAAAGGAATGTATATATGCCTGGAAACTATTGTAATTATGCCTTTTTCTCAATATCTATCATCAACTCACACGATTTAACTATATAAAGGAATGCATATATGCCTTTTACTGTCTATCAACTCACATAATTGAACTGTAAAAGGAATGTGTATATATGCCTTTTCTCTTATTGTCTGTCGACTCTCAAGGTTGACCTATAAAAGGAATGAATATATACCTTTTAGTATATATCAAATTACAAGATTTAACTATAAAAATAATATAAAAATAAATATAGGCCTTTTCTCTTAGCATCTTAGCATCAGCTCAGATACTTTAAAAGGAATGAATATATGCATTTTCTCTTAACATCTATCACGAACTCACAAGATTGACCTTTAAAAGGAAAACAAAATGAAAAATAAAGAGGATAAAGCCTTAGTGGATGTGACGTCAGATTATAACGAAACGTATAAATAAAAAATAAATAAAAAAAAAAATGAAAAAAATAAAAAAGGAAGGAAAAACAGGGTGTTTATTTTGTTTTGTTTTTATTGTCACATAGGTATCAGGTGTTAGCATTACCACGGGGACGTTTGGGGCCTTGTCTGTTGTCTGCGAGTTTCGTCGAGTGTGTGTGTGTGTGTGTGTGTGTGTGTGTGTGTGTGTGTGTGTGTGTGTGTGTGTGTGTGTGTGTGTGTGTGTGTGTGTGTGTGTGTGTGTGTGTGTGGTGTGTGTGTGTGTGTGTGTGTGTGTGGGAGAAAGGGAGTGGGAATGGGGGTGGGAGTATGGAGAGGGAGTGGGAGATAGAGGGGGAGATAAACAGGAAGAAGAGGGACAGGTACAGAAAGGGAGAGTAAGAGGAAGAAGAGGGAGAGTAAGAGGAATAAGCGTGAGAGTAAGAGAGTAAGCGTGAGAGTAAGAGGAATGAGAGAGGAAGAAGAGTGAGAATAAGAGGAAGAAGAAGGAGTAAGAGGAAGAAGAGGGAGTTTAGAGAGGAGAGAGGGAGAGAGAGAGAGAGAGAGAGAGAGAGAGAGAGAGAGAGAGAGAGAGAGAGAGAGAGAGAGAGAGAGAGAGAGAGAGAGAGAGAGAGAGAATATGTATGTGTATACGTGTGTGTACTTGTGTGTTTGCATGTGTGATACCCGATACCTACAAAAAAATATCTGCAAGTCCTCGATACCGCATATGGAAATCCGTCCCTGTGCAATAAAGCCTTCAACCGGAAGCGGCTATGCTACCTGAGGGCGCCAGCGTGCAGCCAGCCTCCCCAGTGATGCCAGAACCACGTTTCATGGTGCCATTAGGGCTGTCCCGTGCCCATACCCCCTCACGCCCACTTCGCTAATTACACTCTTATCGAAATGAACCGCCAAAGGTGGTCGTTTCGGCTCCCCTACCATCGGCACACGAGGTCCTGTTCTCCGGCGCTGGCCCGTTATCGACCGGTCGCTCGCTCGCGCTCTTCCCTCCCTCCCTCCCTCCCTCCTCGTTCCCTCTCGCCTCCTTCCCTCCCTCTCGCCCCTGCCGTCCCTCCCTCCCTCCCTCCTTCGTCCGCTTTTGCCTCACTCCCTCTCTTCTGCTCTCGCCTCCCTACCTCTTTCATTTTGCCTTTGCTTCTCTCCCTCTCTCGTCTACCCTTCTCTCTCTCCCTCTTTCGCTCGCCTTTGTCGCCCTCCTTCGCCTACTCTTCCCACCCTCCTTCCTTCGTCCGCTTTTGCTTCCCTCTCTCTCCTTCCCTCCTTTCTCTCCTTTCTCTCCTTTCCTCTTCTCTCTTCCCTTCTTTCTCCTCCGACCTCTCTTTCCCTCTCTCTTCCTCCGACCCTCTCCTTCCCTCCTTTCTCCGCCATCCCTTCCTTCCCTCCCACCTCGTCTCCACCCCATTCCCTCGCCCTTCTTCAACACGTGTGCTATACTTGTGCGTCCTCCTCCCTTTTCCCTCCCTCCCTCCCTCCCTCCGGCAGAGACGCGATGCCGAACAGGTCTTTGTGAGATCGAGACGGCGTGCCCTCGGTGAGACGGCGTGAGGCTTGTTAAAACGCCAGCCGTGAGTCTGTAATCCCCAACACGGGTGTTTCTCAGCCGAGGCGCGAGCAGGTCCGCGGTAGGATCTCTCTATGGGATCTCTCGACTGAATTTTCCGCTTTGCGACCAATTTACCCGGAGGTTCAGGGCGCTGGGAGGGGGCTATTCACAGGGTTTAGATATCCGTCAATGATTATCGGCCGGTCTGTTAAAATTGTGCGAGGTCCGACCCAAAGAATATTCGTATACTTGACACGCAAAGTTAAAGAAAGAAATGCATATTTATCAGTCTGGACATGCATACCAACCGGGCAAATAGATAAATGTATACCTATCAGATAAATAGACAGATATGCATTTATATCTGTGTATATGCATGTCTTTTTACGGATATTAATTGGGTCGGGCCCTCTCACAGTTTTAACAAACCGGCCGTATATCATCAGATACTGTTGGGCGGTATGTCGAGGGGAGGTATACCCTATCAGAGATAACGCGTTTATTAAGGGTGACTATGAGAGTTTCGTAGACACTAGGGGTGCAAAGATAGAAAAAAAATCAGAACTATTGTCCTTGCTGTCGATGCTGTTTTATCTTTTTTTTTTTATATAAAATGCAACATGATTATACTTTTCAAATGTTTTAAAATGATAGGACAGATTCAGTTCTGATGTAGGCCTAGGTTGAATATCTCACCATCTCTCTGATAGTTTTCTACGACAGGGAAAACAGCCGTAGCATTATTATGATTTTTGTCATTCTTGTTGTTGCTGTTGTTATTGACTGTGGTAGTATTTTTATGTTAATATTATCACCCTTATTATCAGCTTAATCATTCATTACTATTTGACTATTATCTCCACATATTCAAGAGCATACCGCCATACTATTATTACCTGACTCTATCTCCACACATTCAACCTCCATGCTATTATTTACCTTACAAATATTTGTTTGATTTTCCTGTCATCATTGTTCTTTTTACATCTAACGTCCTGTGATCTGTCTACTTGAACGGAGGGAGACGAGAGGGAGAGAGCGCCGTGGCAGCAGTCGATGGAGGTCTAGCCTGAGAACCGTGCGCATTTCGGCAGAATTGCGGACTTTCCCGCTGCTTGGTTCAGGACCCGGGACGCGGACCGCATACAGAGTGGGCGGGCTGCGGGCGAGCTCCATAGCGGGGAAATTCTGTCAAGTTCGCCGTCTCGCGTGAAGGTTTTTGGGGGCGTCCAAGATGCTCTTCGACGTCGTCTGTCGCCCTGGGATGAGATCGTTGTGGAGGGGGTAGGGGGAAGGGGGGGGAGGGGAGAGGGTCTAATTCGGAAATGAAAAGACGTCGGAGGTGAGTCGGGATTCGTAAGAAGCGAAATAAAACGAACACAAACATGTACACTCAGATGCACATGCGCGGGTTTATGCAGTATGTTCTAGTCGAGCGTGTGCATGAACGTTCATGCTTGATGGTCACGCCTACATGTGTGTATCCGCACTTCCTAATGTATTCTTCAGTTGCTGGAGAGAAGAGGGAGGGAGAGGGAGAGGGAGAGGAGAGGAGAGAGAGAGAGGGAGAGAGAGAGAGGGAAGAGAGAGAGAGAGAGAGAGAGAGAGAGAGAGAGAGAGAGAGAGAGAGAGAGAGAGAGAGAGAGAGAGAGAGAGAGAGAGAGAGAGAGAGAGAGAGAGAGAGAGGGATATATATGTAGATATATTACATATATATGTGTTTATGTGTGTGTGCATTTATCTTTTCTCTCTCCTTCCTCCTCCCTCTCTCTCTTTCTCTTCCTCCCTCTCTCCTCCTTCTCCTTCTCCCTTCCCTCTCTTCTTTCCTTCCCTCCCTCTCCTCCCTCCCTCCCTCTCTCGAATTGACAGAAGGATCTCGGCAAACAGTCCGCGAAAATTGAAGGGCCTTGGCTGCCAATCAAGCCATTGTGGCCGATAAGATTTGTTTGGAGTGTTCAAGAAAAATCGGGGCTGCACTGTACATTATGTGAAGGGGGTATTAATGCAGATTTTTTTTTTGGCTCACCGTCATTATCGCTACTGTTGTTGGTATTTGTGTTGTTGTTTTTGGGGTGGTATTTGTTCTTTTTGTGGTGTTGATTGGTTTGTTCTTTTGTTGTTTTTATTTTTATTCATGTTATTGTTATTATTTTTTTTATTAATATAATTATTAATGATAATTATTACTATTATTATTATTTAATTAATTATCTATTATTATCAATTATTATATTATTGTGGGGATATTGATAAACAGTTTGTTTGATAGAAGAAATTATGCGTGTGAATTACTATGATAGAACATGCTTACAATATGTTTTCCTTCCATATGCTATAGTTATATTGAAATTTAAGTCTATACGGGTAATTTAGATATATTTGATACACAAGAGAGTATGTTATGACAAGGCAATCACTAGCATGGAAAGACCTTTAGTTGAAAACAATAAAGTGAAGCAAAAGTTGAATTAATATCAAAGAAAACAAGCTTATCACTCTGACATGAGATGAAATGAGATGACATCCTTTTTAGAGGCAGACAGAGCAAAGTGGCAGTGACATCATGATTAGACGGGCTGACAGACTTCGCACAGAACCATCTGACTCCGCTGTCATAGCCGCTAGCCCCGCCCCCTTTGCCTCCTATCCTTATATATCTAAGACATCCTTTCACAGAGACGGGGAATCTTCCTTCTGCCTCGTACGGATAGGCGCTGGGGGGATCCTGACATCCGTGACAGTTGACAGGCGTTGACAGTTGACGTGTAGTGACAGTTGACAGCCGGTGGCAGTTGACGTTATGGAAACACAGCGGGAGAGGGCGGAGCAAGGAGGAGGGGCAAGAGGGGGAGAGGGGAGGGGCGAAAGGGGGAGGGGAGGAGGGGCAAAAGGGCGAGGAGGAGGGGAGGAGGGCGAAGGGGGGGGTAGGAGGAGGGGAAAGAAGGCGAGGGGGGGGGGGGGGGGGGGAGGGCAACCAAGCCACATGGTCGTCGCGGAAGGGGAAATACGACGAGCCACGTGTCGCCGCCGCACTGTTTTATGAACTGTAGGGAATTTTCTAAACGCGAGAGTGAGCGCCCAAAAGAGAGAGAGAGAGAGTGAGCGAGTGAGTGAGCGCCCAAAGAGAGAGGGACAGGGAGAGAGGGAGAGGGAGAGAGAGAGAGCGCCCAAGAGAGAGAGAGAGAAGAGAGAGAGAAAGAGAAAGAGAGAGAGAGAGAAAGAGAGAGAGAGAGAGAGAGAGAGAAGAGAGAGAGAGAGAGAGAGAGAGAGAGAGAGAGAGAGAGAAGAGAGAGAGAGAGAGAGAGAGAGAGAGAGAGACGACTCCCCCTTGATGTGAGTGACACGAGGCTGAGGTTGTGTTGCTTTTTTTTTTTTTCTCTCTTTCTTCTCTCTCTCTCTCTCTCTCGAGGGACGGCGTGAAGGGGGGGTGGGGGTGGAAGAGGCTTTGGGGGGGGGGGTTACCTGGAAGTGAGTAGATTATCCGACGCGAACATGTGAGGGAAGTGACGGCGGCCGAAGGATAATTAGCCCCTTATAAAGCGGAACTGCTCCTGCTGAATAGGGTCGCATTTTATCAGATTAGCTTTCGTGTCGCTATCTGTCTGTCTCGCTATACATCTACCTATCTTTATTTTTATTTAATTATTTTTTTGTTATTATGCAAAAGGCAAATGTAAACAAATGGATATTTCATTTCGAGTTTTCTGTTACTAAAATATGTATATGTATACTATGATATGTATATGTATTTATTTATATATTTTATATTTATCTATATTATTCTATATTTATTCACTTATCTATATTTACATATATATAACCTAACAAAAACTATATTGTAACTTTGATCTTTCTTTCTTATATATTGTTACTTTCTTAAAAGGTGGTGAAAGCTTTAAAAAAAAGGGTTGTTGCAGGAAAATAGATTTAGTAGTTGTACTATATTATAAATAGATTGTTATTTGTTTATTTAAGAGTTAATGGTTCGCCTTTAATAGAAAATGAGAGCTGTGGAAATGGTGCTTTACGCGAGTCACGGAATTAGGCATAACTATACTAAAAAATTGGGATTGAGGGTTGGGCTGATGCCGTCTGATTTTTATTTATTTTTCTTGGAAGGTTTTATTATTAATGGAGTTAGGTTGGGGATTTTGTGTATCATTTTATTGTGGGATGAGAATAGAATAAATTGTCATGTGCATGGAACTTGGCGAGTGGACTAGATATATACAGGTATTATTATTATTTAATTATTATTATTATTTGATTGTTATTATTATTATTATTATTATTATTATTATTATTATTATTTTATTATTATTATTATTATTATTATTATTTATTATTATTTATTATTATTTATTTATTTATTTTTTTATTTTATTATTTTATTTTATTATTTTTTTTACAGCTACGCTCCCTCTATGAAGGTGATTAGGTCGTAACGGTAAAACAAAAGTATGTTCTCTCTTCGGTGTAATAAGCGAAGACAAACCAATTACGGATTATTAAACCGCGTGCCGAAACCAATATTGATAAACTAGCTGGCCAGAGTAATGAGTTTATAATGAGACCCGTACAACCATATTCGTTTCTCTCTCTCTCTCTCTCTCTCTCTCTCTCTCTCTCTCTCTCTCTCTCTCTCTCTCTCTCTCTCTCTCTCTCTCTCTCTCTCTCTCTCTCTCTCTCTCTCTCTCTCTCTCTCTCTCTCTCTCTCTCTCTCTCTCTCTCTCTTCTCTTTCACGTATTTTTTGTATTTTTTTTTTTTTTTTTTTTTTTTTTTTTTTTTTTTTTTTTTTTTTTTTTGTATCGGCTTTAAAATCCAATATTTATTTCGTGCGCGATATTGCATCACGTTTTCCTTTTTTTTTAATTTCCATGATGCATGCTTTCCAAATTGGACATTTTCTTTGCGATTAACCTTTATTTTTTTAAACAAGTAATTAGAGTGATTAAATAATAATAATATAAGGAGGGTAAGTCATTCCCAGCCATGACCTGATCACCTTCGACCTCTTGCATACGTGAAATGCGCTGTTGATAAAGGAGGGTTTTTGTATTGCATAAGTGTAATGCAATCATGGTCTGCTGCTTGTTATGTATATTATATATATATATATATATATATATATATATATATATATATATATATATTATATATGTGTGTGTGTGTGTGTGTGTGTGTGTGTGTGTGTGTGTGTGTGTGTGTGTATGTGTGTGTGTGTGTGTGTGTGTGTGTGTGTGTGTTGTGTGTGTGGTGTGTGTGTGTGTGTGTGTGTGTGTGTGTGTGTGTGTGTGTGTGTGTGCGCGTTTCTGTGGGTGTGTTTTTTATATGCCTACATATATGCATATAATTACAAACCAATGCAACAATTCGAAAATACCAGTGTTTGGGAAGCGTTTGCAAGGCTCTGCAACAACTGAATCACTGCTCTACTGTGTGTCAGAACAGTTATTGAAATTGCTCTTCGTAAAGTTCACTGTCAAATAAATCACTGTAAATTTAGGACTCTAAATATATCAACAATACGCTTATAATAATGAGATTGAGTGCCTGTCTATCAAACCATCTCTCTCTCTCTCTCTCTCTCTCTCTCTCTACCTATCTATTTACTCGTCATGTGACTGACAGTGTTTAACTAAATCCAAATATCTTCAATTCATTTTTTATCATTACTCTCGAACTCTAAAGCTATTGTTGTGATAATATGATAATAAATACCATTACTAAATATATAGCATTATCGTCATCCAACATGCAGTTTTATGTTTAATTTTCGGGAATGGAAGTGCTACGTAGGGTTTATCATGAGGCTACATGTCGACCTCCCATGCTGCATGTGGGGAAGTAGTTTTAATAACGCTTAAGTACATTACCATGATAATTTCGTTAACAAATGCCGGTATGGCGAGTGGCACGGTTTGTTTGTTATGTTCTTTGTTTTGTTGTTGTTGTTGTTACTGGTATCATCATTATCGTTTTTCTTTTTGATATTTTACTATTGATAAGCTCATTAGTATCATTATTATGGTTATTGTATTGTTGTTGTAAGGGATTGGGGAATGCTTTGCTGTTATTAACGATCGGGTTATAATCATGATCTCCCTCTTAGTACCAACCTTGCAGAAATATAATTGGTCAGATCTCAATCAAGCGGCATCACAGGAATCTGAGAGAGACATCGATTAATACCTGATGCAATGGTCGCTATTGCACCAGACTTCATCATACGTCCGACCTTCATTAGACTGTCCTTTGCCATTCAGTTACCTTTTCATCAGTTTTTTTTTGTTTTTTTTTGCTCGTCTTAATTATTCTGGATAATTTGCAATACGCTCTGGAACTCTGTCGACCTTGCAAGCTCGTCGTAGCGGTCACCTCGGTATTTCGCAGTGGCAGAAACACGGAACCAGTCATGAAGCTTATTCATGTTGACAAATGTAGAAAAGGTATGAATGAGAGTGACTATTTTCTTCGCAATCCAAGAGATGTATTTAACCGGCTTTCGGATGTGTATCTTCGTCCGAAAAAAAAATACACGTATTGTGAAGAGAGTCGTTCTCATTCATAAATTTTCTACACAGAGTCCAAGCGTAGAGAAACGTAGATCCAACGGAGATGAGATGCCGCCTTTGACTCTTCGCTTCCCTCTTTTTTTTTTTTTTTTTTTTTTTTTTTTTTATTTTTCTTTAATTTTTGGGTTGGAGTGGGAGATGGGGGTTGGAGAGCACCTTGTTGGTTCTTCGCTTCCCCCATTTTTTGTCTTCTTTTTTTCTTTTTTTCTTTTTTCTTTCTTTTTCATCCATGTTCTTTTTTTCTTCCTTTACTTTTTTGGGTAGAGTGGGGATGGGGTGGGGTGGGGGGTAGGGGGTGGAGGGCAGCCCTGTTATCAAGCGCACAGCCAGCATCAGCATTCAAGTTTTGCGCACAACTGCAATCGGCGGCTGGCCAGACAAAGGACCGAGCCAATTATCGGGTGCTTTGCTCTAATTATGAATCGATATCATAGGTCTGGGTCCGATTCGAACGCCGTTGTATTAGAGCTAAGTCGTTTGTGAAGACCAGGAGCAGTTTGTCTGTCTGTCTGTCTGTCTGTCTCTGCAAATCCGTTTGAAGTTAGTAATAACCTACTTGTCTGTCTGTCTGTTTGTCTGTCTGTCTCTGAAAATCCGTTTATGTGAGTGGCAACCTATCTGTCGGTCTATCCATCTGTTTGTCTGTCTGTCTCTGAAAATCCATTAAGTTAGTAATATCCGTTCTGCAACCAGTCTATCTAGCCATCTGTCTGCAAATCCGTTCAAGTTAGTAATAACCTACCTGTTTGTCTGTCTGGCTCTGCAAATCCGTTTAAATGAATAGCGATCTATTAGTCTATTTATCCATCCTTGTGTCTGTTTATATATAAGTACGTATATATGAGTAAAAGTCTAGATATCTATTTATCCATATATCCGACGTATGCATCAGCAAGTACGTACGTATTTGTGTACGTGTGAGTATTTACATGCCTGTGCGTACGGAATGAACTACGTGAAACAGACCCATCCATGAAAGCTCGAGCGAAACTTTGCACCTTCCTGGAAATCTTTGCCGGCGTCCTTTGTCAACAAGAAGCTTCCTACTCCATTTTTTTCCCTCCTGGCGTCGCGCGGGAACACATATCCCGCAATCCCGATACTCGGCTTAACTCCGAGACGTTATCACACAAATGGGCGTATTGGAAGAGGGGCGGAGCTAGCGACGGCAGCGGGTATAGGGTTCGCGCCCCGTTTTGCATGCGCCGGGCCGTCGGGGTAAACCTATTTTGTGCCCGCGATCGCTGAGAACCTTTGCGCGTGGGCGTGGTGCGGAGTTTACGCGGGAAAATGTGTGGATTCGGGGTGGATACGATCTTTTCGTGTGATTTTATGTCGTTTTTTTTATTTATTTATTTATTCATTCATAAACCTATTTTGTGCCCGCGATCGCTGAGCACCGTTGCGCGTGGGTGTCCGGGCGGAGTTGACGCGGGAAATGTGTGGATTCGGGGTGGATACGATCTTTTCGTGTGATTTTATATCGTTTCGTTATTTATTTATTCATTCATAAACCTATTTTGGGCCTGTGATCGCGGTTTCCGGTGGAAATGTGGCAACTTAGGATGGATTCGAAAAGTTTTTTTTTTTTTTATAAATATATATGTATAATTTATTTCCTTTATTATATGGTTGTTCATTCATTCATAAACCTATTTTGAGGACATTTATTTATTATATTTCGTTTATTATTTGTTTGTTCATTCATTCATAAAACCTATTTTGAGGACATTTATTTATTATATTTCGTTTATTATTTGTTTGTTCATTCATTCATAAACCTATTTTGAGAACCTTTGCGTGTGTGTTGCTGAGTTTACTGGGAAAATTTGTAGACGTGAGATAAAAACGAGAAAAGGATTTTCTTGCAAAGTTGATATATTTTACTTCGTTTTTATGATTTATTTTGTGTATACATTCAATAAGTTTATTTTGTGGTCACGATCATTCGAACAACTTTGAGTCTGTCTAGCACGAGTTTATGGGAAAAAAATAATTAATACGATTTTTTATTTATTATTTCAGTTATATAATATTGTTTATATAATTCTCCACGAGCCTATCTAACAGTTTATTTGTGTATGTATATAATAGCTTGACTGTTGTTGTTGATGGAAAAATAAGTGAATTTTGCGGGATGTATTTCTTCCCCATTCATAGATTAAATACCCGCCATTGCCAATTTCCATTTAAAAGCAGCCACAAAAGATTTTTTTTATTCCGACAAGTAGAAAATTGGCGAGGGTAATTTTCACGGTCGAGACCCCCCGGTGGCCATGACGTGAAAATGGTTGTTAAAACTATTTTGGAAAGCGATTATACAAACCAAATCCCCCCCCTCTCCCCCCTTACCCCCTCCCCCACAACACGAAGGGGGAAAAAGAGTTGGATTATTCTATTTAACGAGCAGGTTATTGACAGCTGGAAGAAAAGGGAAAGTGTCACCTATTTTAGCGGAGGGGAAGGTAGGCCTACAGGCTGGGACAGGAAGGAGGAAGGAGCTTTGAAAGGAAACCACATTCACCTTCCAGACCTTTTTAAACTTAGTGAAAAGGATATAGGCCTACCGATATAGACCGATCCTGAATATTGAGTCACACGGACTGGCACGGATACACTTACAAGCATACGGACGCACGCACACACGCGCACTCACTCACTCACTCACACACTCACTCACTCACTCCTCACTCACACACATACACATACATATACACATAGACACACACATAGACACACACATGCACACACACACACACATGCACACACACATACACACACACGCACACACATACACACACACATATACATGCACACACACACACATACACACACAACACACACACACACACACACACACACACACACACACACACACACACACACACACACACACACACACACACACACACACACACCCACCCACCAACACCCCCCCACCCTCCCTCACACCAAACACCCCCACCCACCCTCCCTGTGTGTGTGTGTGTGTGCATGGACACATATGTATGCATGTATGTATGTATCTATGAATATATGTATATATGAACGTATAAGCACAAATTATAACGTTGATCGTATTAATGACATTTCATCACCTTAACGGACGGCAATCAAAAAACAAAACAAAAAAACAACAACAAAAAAACAAAGGAATAACGCCGTGTCATATCCGGATTGGCTAATCATTCGTTTATACGGATTGTGTGCCGGTTGATTCGCCTCTCGCAATCGCACTGGGTATGCGGGTGGCTGCCTGCCTTGTACTGTCTTTGTCTTTGTGGTTGTTGTTGTTGTTGTTGTTGATGTTGTTGTTTGTTGATGTTGTTGTTGTTGTTGTTGTTGATGATGATGTTAATGTTGTTGATGTTGATGATGTTGTTGATGTTTCTGATGTTGTTGATGTTGTTACTGTTGTTGTTGATGGTGATGTTGTTGATGTTTCTGTTGTTGTTGATGCTGTTACTGTTGTTGTTGATGGTGATGTTGATGATGTTGATGATGTTATTGTTGTTGTTGTGTTGTCTTTTGTGGTTATTGTTATGATAATGATGATCCTGTAATTAGGGTCATGATTGTGATATTGATAGTGATGATTATGGTGATAAGAGTGATGAAGATAGTGATGGATTTTAATGATGATGATGATGATGATGATGTTGATGATTATTATTGTTATTATTATTATTATTATTATTATGTTACTGATCTTGTTATTAGTATCAGAATTAGTATTATCATCATCATTATTATAATTATTATCGTTATAACCTTTTATTGGTATTACTTATAATTATGATCGTAATGGCAACAATATTAATAGTCATCATCATTATCACTTTTTGAATAATGATTTTCTAACAATCTAACCATATTTGAAAACACTTGAAATCCGATGAACATAACAACCATGCATCTTTAATAACAACACAGGCATGTTATTAACCACACAAGGCCAAAAATCACATAAGCTAAATATTTAAAAAATATAAAAAGAGAAAATATAACATGTGTCTAATAAGATATAAAAGGACAGTAATAAGATAGGCCTAGTGGAAACAAAGAGAAAAAAATAATTTATAGGAATGTAAGGTAGAATAATATAGACCTAATATAGAGGACAAAATAACATAGGCCTAATAAAAAGGGCAATAGCATAGGCCTTATAAAAAAACATCTAATAAAAAGAAGACAAAAAAAAAGAAATAGTAAATAAAAACAGATCTAATAAAAAGAAGACGAAAAAAAGATTTAGTAAAAAAGAAAAAAACGAATAAAAAGAAAACAAAAGAACATTAGTCAAATTCAATCAAAGAAAATGAATAAAAGTCTACCAAAGGGGACGTTCCACAGGCCTCTCGTCTACGGGGGGGGCGGGGGGGGGGGATTGGAAGTAGATTCCCACGTGTGAGAAACTCTCCGTGGAAAGCCAAGCCACAAGTTTCCCAATCGGAGTCAAGGCCGCTGCTGCCGTGTCACTGCACCGGTGTCATGCGGGTTGGAAAGGAAGGGAAAGGGATAAGCGAAGGGGGGGGGGCGT
>NW_020870940.1:474259-481759 GCF_003789085.1 Penaeus vannamei
TGTATGTATATGTACAATTCATTATCCATACTATATACATATGTATTTATGTGTACTTATACAGAAACACACATTTGAATATATGTATGTTTATCTGCCTCTCTCTGTCAGTGCACTATACCTATCTCTCTCTCTCTCTAATAACCAGTATATGTTTATCTGTCTCTCTGTGTCAATCTACTATACCTATTCTATGTCAATCTACTATACCTATCTACCTATATATCTCTCTAATATTCGGCATATGTTTATCTGTCTCTCTGTGTCAATCTACTGTACCTATCGATCTCTCTATCTATCGGTCTAATAACCAGTATATGTTTATATCTCCGTCAATCTACTATACCTATCTACCTATCTCTGTCTCTAATAATCGGTATATGTTTATCTGTCTCTCTGTTTCAATCTACTATACCTATCTATCTCTCTATCTATCGGTCTAATAACCAGTATATGTTTATCTGTCTCTATGTGTCAATCTACTCTATCTATCTACCTATATATCTAATAGCCATTATACGTTTTTTCTGTCTCTCTGTGTCAATCTACAATACCTATCTATCTCTCTATCTATCGGTCTAATAACCAGTCCATGTTTTTTTCTGTATCTCTGTGTCAATCTACTATATCTATCTACCTATCTATCTCTCTAATAACCAGTATATGTTTTTTTCTGTCTCTCTGTGTCAATCTAATATACCTATCGACCAATATATCTCTCTAATAATAGTATACGTCTCTCTGTCAATCTGCAATATCTATCTATCTCTCTATCTATCGGTCAAATAACCAGTATATGTTTATCTCTCTGTCAATCTACTCTACCTATCTACCTATATATCTAATAGCCATTATACGTTTTTTCTGTCTCTCTGTGTCAATCTACAATATCTATCTATCTCTCTATCTATCGGTCTAATAACCAGTATATGTTTGTCTGTCTCTCAGTGTCAATCTACTATATCTATCTACCTATATATCTCTCTAATTAACCAGTACATGTTTATTGTCTCTCAGTATCAATCTACTATATCTGTCTACCTATCTATGTCTCTAATAACAGTATACGTTTTTTCTGTCTCTCTTTGTCAATCTACTCTACCTATCTCTCTATCTCTCTCTCTAATAACCAGTATATATTTTTTCTGTCTCTCTCTGTCAATCTACTCTACCTATCTCTCTATCTATCTCTCTAATAACCAGTATATGTTTTTTCTGTCTCTGTGTCAATCTACTCTACCTATCCACCAATATATCTCTCTGTGCCAATCTAATATACCTATCTCCCTATCTACCTATATATCTCTAATAACCAGTATACGTTTTTTTCTGTCTCTCACTGTCAATCTACTCTACCCATCTACCTAATGACCAATGCCGTGTATGGGGGAAGAAAGACTACTAAGACGCAGACGAGATGGCGAGTCAGACGGAAGGGGCGAGTCCATCCCGTTAATGTCTTCGGAAGCAGGAGTGGGATGTCTCGACGTCTTGACATCATCCCTCGAGAGCCGCGCCGATCATGTCCACGATGACTTGACGTGATGACGACATCCCCCCCCCCCCTCTCCCCTCCCCCCCCTTCTCCCACCCCCTCTACCCCACGCCACGAAAACCGCAGGCAGTGTGGTGACGTCACCGGCAGGGAATGCGAGGAGGAGACACCCGAAGACACCTTGCTTGGAGGGTTTTATTATTTTTTTTATTTTTTTATTTTTTTAAGGAATGTTATTTTCTCTTTGGATTGAAAAACGTCTTATTTTTTATTTATTCTTCTTTTTTCTAAGGAAGGAATGTTATATTCTCTTTGGGTTGAAGCTTTTATTTATTTATTTATTTATTTATTTTTATTTATTTTTTTTATTTTTTCTTAAGATGGCATGTTATTTTCCTTATGGGTTAGAAAAGCGTCTTTGGGGTGAGTTTCGTTGTTTGTGCGAATGGGTGGAATTAGGGGTAAGGGGTAAGGGTTAGGGGTTGGGGTAGGGGGGGGACACAGCTCTGGCTTCGGTTTTGTGGTGGCCTGCTTGGTGACGTCACTCCCGGAGAGCGTCAGGCAGCGGGTGTATTGTGCCCGGAGATGTGACGTCATCCCTTACCCTGCCCTGGCCCCTCCCCCTCCCCCTCCTCTCTCTCTCTCTCTCCCCTCTCTAGGTCTTCCCTGTATACCCTGCCCCTACCAGACCCCCTTCCCTGTTGTACTCTCATCAGGCCTTCTTCCCCTCGCTTCTACCCTCGCTTACCCATACCCTGTACCCTCGCCAGGCCTTCCCCTTATCCCGTTTTGCCCTCCTCCTTCCCTCCCTCCCCATTCTATCCTCGCAAGGCCTCCCCTTATCCCGTTTTTCTCCTCCTTCCCTTTACCTTCTATTCTTCTATTCTCCTTCTATTTTTGACCCGGCTTCCCCTTATCCCGTTTTGTCTCCCTCCCTCCCTTTCTATCCTCGCCTGGCTTCCTTTATCCCGATTTGCCTCTCTCTTTCCTCTTCTATCCTCGCCCGGCCTCCTCTTATCTCGTTTTGTCTCCCTCCCTCCCTTCAATCCTCGTCTGGCCTTCCCCTTATCCAGATTTGCCTCCCTCCTTATCCTTATATCCTCGCCTGGTCTACCTTATTCCGTTTTGCCTCCCTCCTTCCCCTTCTATCCTCGTCCTGGCTTCCCTTATCCCATTTTGCCTCCCTCCTTCCCCTTCTATCCTCGCCTGGCTTCCCTTATCCTCTTTTACCCTCCCCCTTCCCCTTATCCAGATTTGCCTCCCTCCTTATCCTTATATCCTCGCCTGGTCTACCTTATTTTGCCTCCTCCTCTTCTATCTCGGCCTCGTTTCCTCCCTCTCTCCTTCCCTCCTTCCCCTCACATACCCCTCTCTTTCCTCTTTTATCTCCCGCCGGCCTCTCTCCTCTTCCTCTGTCGACGTCCCCCTTACCCTCCTTTCACCCTCCCCCTTGACCTCTCCTCACCCTCCCCTGGCCTCTCCAACCCTCTCCTGGCCTCCCCCTCTCCTCTCCTGCCCTCACGCCCTCACGCCCTCACCCTCGACTCAAGGAATCTCTTGTGGTGTCCCTTGGGTTTGTCTTGCTGTTACTTCATTGTCATTTTTTCGCTAAGCCTTAACTTTTTTTTAAATTTTCTTTTGTTTTCTGTGTGTTCATTTATTTTGTGTGTGTGTGTGTGTGTGTGTGTGTGTGTGTGTGTGTGTGTGTGTGTGTGTGTGTGTGTGTGTGTGTGTGTGTGTGTGGTGTGTGTGTCTGTGTGCCTGTGTTTGTTAGGTTAGGTTTCATGTGTTCTCGTGTGTGTGTGTGTGTGTGCGTGTGCGTGTGTGTGTGTGTGTGTGTGCGTGTGTGTGTGTGTGTGTGGTGTGTGTGTGTGCGTGTGTGTGCATGTGTCTGTATATCTCCGCGCGTATTTATTATTCGCTATTCATCCGATCGCGTTAATTTCCACCATGTCCGCACACGATCTATCGAGTGACTCCACGCCTGAGCCAAAGCAAACTCCAAAGACCCCACCTCCCACTCCCCCACTCCCCCCTCCCCCACGCGTTTCCAGTTTGGTGCGTTGGCCTCACTCCCTCTCGCTCCCTCTCGCTCCCTCTCGCTCGCCACTCCTCGCCCATTTCGCCCCCGCAAGTCTTCTTCTCCTCTGGGCGGCTCACAGTGAATCACTCCAGCTGCTCCGGGGGTCTTATAACATCCTGATTCAAGACGGACATCACAACGGCCGCACTCAAGTCTTTTAGGCACCACGGCCCCGTCTCTGGCACTCCCGTCTTTCACTCCGCGGCGGTGCACGAGGATCACGAGTCTCGCTTCACTGTATCTCGTTTCATTGTATCTCGCTTCATTCTATCTCGCTTCATTGTATCGCGTTTCATTCTATCTCGCGTCACTATGTCTCGCTTCACTATATCTCGCTTCATTCTATCGCTTCACTGTATCTCGCTTCATTCTATCGCTTCACTATATCTCGATTCATTCTATCTCGCTTCATTCTATCGCTTCACTATATCTCGATTAATTCTACCTCGCTTCACTTTGTCTCGCTTCTTTGTATCTCGCTTCACTCTGCCACACAGCTTCCTTCTTCGGTTCTCCGTCAGATACGCGTCGGTGTGCAAGGAGGAGGAGAACCCCCCACCCCACCCCACCCCACCCCACCCCACCGTGCATCTTCTTTCTGGTATAGCGCTTTCCCTACATATTTTCCGGCGCTTTCGTTGAAGTGTTGTGCATTTTGATCGACCTCTGCGTTTTACGTTTTACTCCGTCACTGCACACTACGTCATACTCCGCAATTGCACTGTGCGGTATACTCCACCATCCATCCGCATTTTGCACTATACTCCGCCATTTCATTATACGGCATATCTCACCATTGTAGTGAGATAGTGAGACTACCACTCCATCATTACACCATCAAACTCCATCTCACCAAACCCTATACCCCTAACACACCATACCTTCTACCCCCACCAATACATTACACACTACACTCCACCACCCCGTTTAATACCTCACTGTGGGCCCCTCCCTTCCCTCCCCTCCGTTCCCCACCCCACTTCTCCCCTCCCCACCATCTCCTCCTCTCCCTCCTTTTGCCTCCCATCCTCTCCCCTCCCTCCCCTCCCCACCATCCCCACCTCTCCCTCCGTTCGCCTCCCCTTCCCTTCCCTCCCTACCATCCCCACCTCTCCCTCCCATCCCCTCCCTCCCCCTCCTTCGCCTCCGTGATCAGCCTCCATTCCCCACCATCCCTTCCTCTCCCTCCCCTCCCTCCCTCCCTCCTCTCCCCTCTCCTCCCCACCCTACCATCCCTCCTCTCCCCACCCTTCCCTCCCTACCCCTCCCCCACCCTCCTTTCCCTCCCCACCATCCCCTCCCACCTCTACCCTCCCCACCATCCCCTCCTCCCCTCCTTTCGCCTCCGTGACCAGCCTCCCTTCCCCTCTCCTTGAATGAAAGAGAGAGGGAGGTTAGTGCAGGCTCTGTACGCCATGACCCTCGTTGCACATTGATTGAGGTTGTTCACATAGGAGGCTGTCGAGGCGCTGTTTAAAGGGAACGCGAGGAACTGCAAGCTTGGCCTTGGGGTGGGGGGATGGGGGTTCTCGTTGGGGGGAGGGGGTCCTTGTTAGGGGGTTTCTCATTAGGGGGGGTTCTTGTTGGGGGGTTTCTCGTTAGGGGAGAGGGGGTTCTCTCGTTTGGGAGGGGTTTCTTTAGGGGGTGGGGTTCTTGTTGGGGGTTTTCTCGTTAGGGGAAGGGGTTCTCTTTAGGGGTGGGGGTTCTGGGGGTTTCTTCGTTAGGGGGTTCTTGTTGTGGGTTGCTCGTTGGGGTTTGTCGTTGGGGCGTCTAATGGTGATGAGGAGGAGGTTTCTGATGTGGTTTTTGTGTCTTTCATTTATGTACACTTTTGTAGTGGAGAGAAAGTGGGACACTTATGGAGAGAGGGAGAGGAGGAAGGGGGGAGGGGGAGAGGAGGGAGAGGAGAGAGAGATAGGGAGAGAAAGTGGGAAAGAGTGAGAGAGAGTGAGAGAGAGTGAGAGAGAGTGAGAGAGTGAGAGAGAGTGAGAGAGTGAGAGAGAGTGAGAGAGAGGAGAGAGAGAGAGAGAGAGAGAGAGAGAGAGAGAGAGAGAGAGAGAGAGAGAGAGAGAGAGAGAGAGAGAGAGAATCCGAGAGGGGAGGAGCGAATAAACACACGCACGCATCTAAACTCCACGCCAGTGACCTGGGCTCCATGACTAACAGGGACAACAGTATACGTGACATGGCCTCGATGCAGCGTACTAAGGCGGCCAGTCAGCTGACAGAACTGTGACTACACTACGGCCGAGGGTGATAAAGTTTACGTGTGTTACTACATGTGCTGTATTAGATGTATTATGGCCAAATGTTAAACCAGGATACCCATGGACACGGAGTTTTCCTCCTCTTTGGATGTTTACAGGCAGAAAAGGCCTATTGAGAAGAGTTAGGCACTATTAATTTGGCCCTTATTGGATTCTGCGGGACTGTAGTGACCTGTGATCTCGTGAGAGTCGAGGCAAAAAGGTCGGAAATAACAAACATAATATCGGATTTCTGATTTCCTTGTTGGCAACCAGGGGGAGTCTCCATTCAGATGGGAATGTGTGGCAACGCAGCGGTTCAAAGATCAGCTGGCTCCATCGCTCGACGGCGGTTGCTGATTGCCAATTTCCTCTACACGATAGTTAAAAGCTGGCCCAGGACGAACCCCCCTTCCACCCCGCCCCCGCCCCCCGCCCCCCACACTCTACGTAATGCACAAAGTGTCCTTTCATCGTGCCGTAGTGTTCCGCGCTGGGTTCTCGATGGCGGGGAGGTCGTGTTACCAGCGGGAGAAGGGTTCACGCGCATGAAATGAATACGGAAGCCTCGACTGGCCTGCCACTGAACGGACTTGCCTTTTTGTGTGTCCCGGCTTCGGTGTGGGCGGGGGAGGAGGGGAGGGAGGGAGGGGGAGGGAGGGAGGGAGCGGGGGAGGGAGGAAGGAGGGAGGGGGCGGGGGAGAAGGGAGGGAGGGGAGGGGGGGGGACGAGGAGGGAGGGGGAAGGGCGGGGGAGGAGGGAGGGAGGGAAGGAGGGGGCGGGGGACGAGGAGGGGGGGCGGGGAGGAGGGAGTATGGGAGGGGGAGGGGGAGGAAGGGAGGGAGGGAGGGAGAGGGGGCGGGTGACTTTGGGGTTTGTTCCTTCGTCCTTCGGGTCCTGTGACGGCCGAGGTGGGTCTCTGGCTCGGGGTTCAAAAGGCTCGGCTCGATGGCGAGTGGGGAGGGTTGTTAATTGTGTTCATATTTTTGTTTAATAGTTTTCGTGATGATGATTATTATTAGCATTATCATTAGTGGAGTTATCATGATTGTACATTTTACACACGCACACACACACACACACACACACACACACACACACACACACCACACACACACACACACACACACACACACACACACACACACACACACACACACACATATATATATATATATATATATATATATATATGTATGTATATATATATATATATATATATATATATATATATATATATATATATATGTATGTATATATATATATATATATATATATATATATATATATATGTATATATATATATATATTCATGTATTTATATATGTGTATATATACCTACAAACATACAAACTTACGTACAAGCAAACATACATAAGCACAATGTATATGTGTATATACATACATACATACATATATATATATATATATATATATATATATATATATATATATATATATATATATATATATATGCATGTAAATGAATATGCAAATATTTCATTTATGGATTCATGTATATGTACATGCATATATATGTGTGTGTACATATATATATATATATATATATATATATATATATATATATATATATATATATGTGTGTGTGTGTGTGTGTGTGTGTGTGTGTGTGTGTGTGTGTGTGTGTGTGTGTGTGTGTGTATATGCCTATGTAT
>NW_020870940.1:494259-501759 GCF_003789085.1 Penaeus vannamei
GGTGTGTGTGTGTGTTGGTGTGTGTGTGATGTGGTGTGTGTGCGTGCTCGTGATTTGTGTGGTGTGGTGTGTTCTGATAGTGTGGATAGGCGTCATTAGCACTTCGCCTTATTAGTGGTCACATATATTATTGAGCGCTGGAGTCTAGTTGATTTGTAGGTAGGATCATTAGCGTATACTGTAGACTATACGTTTCACGTACTACACTATGTAATGTTGGTAGTGTATCATTTTAAACAGACGCTGTGGAAGTCGCTGTCTTTATGAGCAGTACATTAAGGAATAATACATGTTACATTAAGTTCAGCTTGTATATGGACTTCGCCGTTTTAGGTACATACAACATGTGATCGTTTTTTCATTAAAGCTTGCTTATTGTATGTATGGACTTGTATACTGTCATTGGTTTGGACTTATATTTTATATTTTGGGTTTTACATTGATAGCGTTCGTTATATTTATTACGCTTTATGCTATATTGGTGTGTATAGTGGTGATTCATTTAATGAGCGCTGTGAAAGTCGGTATGTTATGTATGTGGTAGTGTATGTGTTATATGTTAGCTATATGTATATGTATATTATTATATTAATTGGGGCATTACATTTAAGCGCTGGACTTTCAGCCGTTGTAGTAAGTATCATTAAATATAACGCATGGAAGTCTAGTACTGTTTGTATAGAGGTATATATAATATGTTCATTGTGTTGGTGAAATGGCTGCTGGGTGTAGCTTTGCGGCTCGCTGGTTGGTGTGTGTTGTGAGACGATGGTATGTTGAGTTCTGAGAATTGTGCGCTATGGACTGTTACTGGACCTGAATATTGTAGTGGATGAATGCGGTTATCATTAAAAGCGGCGCCATATGTGATCGCTATCGGGGAGCTGCTGTTTGTGGGGTTCATTGTTAAATGAAATACATTAAGCCGTGGCTTTTCCGTGAAACGTCGCCTCGAGACGCTGATAATTCTCTTGGGGAGATGGGTGACGAAATTCATATTCCATAGGTCGATGTGTAGATAAACCTGGGCTTCTTGACTTCGCCCCGAGTTTCTGGCTCTTCTCTGGGTGTAGATTATATAGAGTCTGAACAGTAAGATGGTCGAGTCTGGACTTCCGACCCAGGTCTTGCACGCGGGCGACGGAGTCTGTTACTATATGATGGGGTAAGCGCGTGTGCGACGTGTCTAACTGTGACCTGTTTGGTGGCCTCGGAGACAAAAGGCTTGTATGGGGGTTCGTTCGGAAGTCGATGGATAGCCGCAATACATGCGACTTCCACCGCCGCTTTGGATTTATACATACACGGAAGAGCGACGGACGAGAGCAGCGCATCTCGTCAAATTACGCACGCAGCGACGCACCACGCACACGCACCTGCACATACACGCCACACACCCACACACATCGATTTCAGCGAACACAGCGACACACACTACCTCACTAAAACACCGACACACACGACCACACACACACTCACACACACAATTGCCAACTTCACCCCGCATTTGTATATGGGTATAATTCATTGTTAATTAGTATCGAATCGTTGGGCGATACTTTTTGTCTGATGGTGCCTGATATTCGGGTATGTGATAGCCATGTATGTGATGGGCTTGCGCGCATGTCATGGTGCATGTCTGCATTATATAAACACGGCCACCAATTAATAATAACTAGACTTTCGCCGTATTAATGCCCTTTCACGGCTTTCTGTTCTTGCAGTTTGTAAGAGCCGCTAGGTCCTGGTTCATGCCGCCACCTCTGTATAGCGTTGGGTATCATATGAGAGACAAGGTCGTATGACAAGTATGGACCTTCCGCCCTGAGTATTTTGAGGACGCGTGATCGGAACCACGTTCTTGTATACCGATCGCTCACGGCTGGACTTTCGTAGCACTCGCGTATTGAGGGGAGGGGTTCTTAATGTCGAGTGTTAAGAGGGTCCGTGGCGCTGGACGCCGCGTCCGATTCTGTTTCCGGGCGAGGTGTGCAGGGGTGTGAAGAGGGCGCGGTGCAGCGTTCGGGTGCGCCGTGGGGTTTGGGTGGGGTTTCAGTTGAGAAGGGCGTGGGCGTGGAGTTGCGGCGTGGCTCCACAAGCGTGCTTTTGGCGGATTGAAGTTGAAATTCTTACGTCATATCGTCATAAGCTAACGGACGTCCTCTTTCGCCTCCTTGTGCTAGCTGTGTGGGGGGAATCAACTACTCTCGCGAGGATCTCTCGCGGGCGCTTCGACTGTTATTGCGGTACAACGTTTAATTTAAAGGGGAATAATGTTTAGCGATGATGATTGATGATTAGAGATCTCAATACAGGGGCCGTTTGTAGGAGTTTATACTGTTAATTAATAGGAGTCCGCGTGATGGACATTTCTGAACGTTAAGGGTGAATTGGTTATGCATTTGTGAAATGCATGCATGAATGATAATTGTGACTATCAAGGGCCGATAAGTTTTATAGGTCATTAAGCGACCTTGGGACTTCGCATTGATAATGATTGATTCGTGATGTGTATGGGGTTCAGTGTTATAAGTGTGATCTGGCGTGTGCGCCACGGTTGTAGTGATGTTGTTTCATATATAATTAGGCTCATTGGACTCTGCGTCCCTAAAATTGATAAACGGATGATGTTTGGGGCGATTGTGGCTATTGATAAGTCGCATAGGTAGCACTTCGATGGTCAGCAGTTTGGAATGTTCATGTAAGCGCTATTGTCTTGCGCCAGTTTTGGAGTAGAGTTTAATTTTAGAGTGCTCGACCTTATTGACTTCAGTACGCTGGATGAAGTGGGTTACATAAAAGACTCTCAGTGCTAATACGTATGCCTGTTTGGGATGATAATATCATAATGTATAAGAGGCAGTGAAAGAGTTAAAAAACAATGGTACTTGCACACCACAGTATTTTGTGGAGCGTTCTCGTAGATGCTGTTTCTCTTGGGATACGTCGCTTGTTTTTGCGTGGGGGGGCGTTGCGAGCTAAGCGCTGGGAGTCGTGTCTCGTGTTAGAAGAGAATATTCCATTAAGCGATGGCCTCGTGTATCGTCGTTTTTGGCTTCGCGGGACATGTCAAAATTTTATATAGCTGCTTAAGTGGTTACTTGCAGAATTTCTGTTAGTGGGGTTCCATTAAGCCGCTATGATGCATGCTCTCTGCCTCCCAAATGCATATGGATGTTCTATTAAGCCGTGCGATGGACTTACTGCCGTGTGTTAGTTACTGGGTTCATTTATATAGCGTCTGGACTTCGCCTTATTTGGCTGTGGGTTCATTAAAGCGCTATTTTATTATTTTTTTTGTGACGTCTGGTCATTGTTTTTTGGGGTCTCTCCTTAAGGCGATGTGAGTCGGTATGTGAGGGTTTTTCAATTTGATAGCTGCTTGAGTGAGAGTGAGAACGTCGCTACTGTATGGAGGTTCGAGTAAGCGCTCTTTAGGACTTCGCCGTTTGGGGTTATTAAGCGCTGGACTTCTCGACTACCATTAATTATTGTGCGTTTGGGGTCATAAGCCGCTTGGACGTCGCTCGTTGCGCGTGTCTCTTATCAAGCGCTGGACGTCGCCGTTTGGGATTACTTACAACGCGCGGACATCGATGATGCTTGGTCGTGATTTCAAGGTTATAGCCGTGGACTTCTGCTATCACATGTTCCGTGTGGCTGTCATTAAGCGCTGGACGTCGCTGTTTTGGCTTGTAATTTATAGTGCTGTGCTAGGTGGGCTTCGTGTGTTGGGAGCTGTTGTAGTTGGGCCTTTCAATTGGATATTTGTTGTTGTTGGGTTTTGAGTCGTTTCCTGTCGTTCGATTTTTTTCTTACAATAGATACGGGAAACGACAGGAGACACTAAAAATAGTGATAAATGATGTAATAAAGACATAGTGGTTAATGGTAAGGTTAATGATGATTTAAAGATGGGGTTTGATGACCAAGATCTCTCATTGCAGTTGTAGGATGTATGGAAAGTCCCCCGTCGCTGGCCGGGTTGGCAGTGCTTTGTCTAGTCGTCTTGCTCGCGCGGCCTGCGCGCCGGTCTCTCTCGGGTGTGAGTTGGGGTAGGGGTGGGCTCTCTTAGGTCGAAGGTGAGCCGTGGGTGTGGTGGTCTGTTGGTCCTGAATGCTTCTTGTGCTTATCTCACGTGCATGCTTCCACCTTTTTGGTTCAACTACTACCTCACCTTACTAATTCACCAAGCGGCGTAACTACACATCGTGTGATAGCCATCTAGGGTTTTTCCTTTTATTCTTTTTGAGGTTTCGTTTGATACAGATTGATATCTCTTTTATTCATTGTTTATTCACTGTGTCATTCCGCGTTCTTCTGCCCTTTTTCTCATTCTCAGCCGGCCTTCCCCTCTCACTCGCTCCTTCTTACCTCAAGCTCCTTTCTCACCAACTATCTCTGGCCCACTTTGCACTCGGACACATAGACTCTGCATGATTCTCCTCTGTATTCCTGCCAATCTCCTCCTCCTCTATGCCTAGCATATTCAGCCCTACCACCGCGGCGTCACTGCCCTCCCTCCCCTCCCCTTCCCTCCCTCGCCTGCCCCCCACCCCTACCCCCCTCCCCCTTCTTCTATTTCTTTTTTTTGCCGATTAAAGTAATATTGGGAATCTGTTGCAGCGGAGAATTTTCTCATGTTGTTTGTTTGGTTTTCGAGTTTGTTTACCGGTAATTGCTATTGTGTGGGATTACCATCTCGAGTCATGTTCCTATTATGGAGACTGGAGTGCGTGTGTGGAGGTAACCGAAACTCCTTTTATATTTTGTGCTGAAGTCGGACAGAAAGTAATCATGCATAATTTTACATAGAGCACTAGCTAGTAGGTCGTCTGTAGCCTCTTCTAAACAACTATTGTATCTCCTAAAAGTTCGACCAGAAGAAATCGCATTGCTCGAAAAATGCTTTGCTCTCAACAGCCTGGCGCCCGACCCCCTTCAGCGTGCGTCCATTTGTTCTGGCGACGTCCTAGAGCCTCCCGCCGCCTTCGGAAGGACGTGAAGGGACTCCCTGCTCGGTCCTCAGCCCGGCCTCGAGACATTCTTGAGCGTCTTAGGCCTTCAGCAGGACGTCAGCTGAAGACCCCGAGAGCGTCAGACTTCATTAGGACTCGCCCGAGAGAGTGGCGCTCGCAGGCAGGGCGAGAGGGACAGAGAGAGAAGGATCGCTGACTTCGCTAAAATTAAGAAACTGGCTGTCAGGAACCTAAAATTGGTCCCACTGATTGATGGCACTTGTTTATAACATCTTTTGTTCGACTTCTGTGCTAAACGGCGCTGCTCGGAGGAGAAGGATGGAGGAGCGTCGGTTTTTTCTCACCAGAAGACCGTCCTAAAATTTATTCTTTTATCGATTTATCTGTTCATTTGTTTATGAATTAATCATTTCGGTTTTTTAGATATAATGTATTTATCAATCCATCTACTTGTTTCTTCATATTCCTTTATCTTCGTTGCTTTATTCGCTTATTACTGTTTCACTTATTTTTTCGTCATCCCGTTTCTCACTATCCTTTCATTTCTTCTTGTTTGTTTATTTATTTATACAGAAGAGTAGGAAAACAGCTAACGCTGCTTATACATACATTTTATATTTGCATGCAGTCGAAATTTTGCACACGCGCGCGCATCTGTGTCTGTGGATAGGTGATACACATGTGTGATTTTGTATAAAAAAAAAATCATTGCATATGTATACCTGCGTTGTGTTATACTTTAATGCGTTTGAGCATTTACCACAATTCACTCTGATATGAAGGTACGGTGACAGCTGTTTTATGTGCTTGGATAATTAATAATTTGTTGATATGATGTGTGGCATCATTTGGTACACCATTACTTACGACATGTCATATCAATGGTTATCAATTTCTCGCTAATAGATTTGGCAATGATTAAAAATAAATAGTATTTTATTTACGCTGCAAACATATATCTAACCAGACCAGACGGTCCCAGTTATTATTTGTTATAACCAGACGCAGGTCCCGTTGTAACGACCCTCGCACTTACAAACAAGGGAAGTGCAAACTAAATGACACAGAGGGTGATGGTCAGGAGTAAATATATAGGGACGAGAAGGTAAACATGTAGGAGTAATGAACACGAGAGAAAAAATAAACAGGGAATGGAGGAGAAAGAGAATATAAATGAAGCAAGAAAGAAAATAAACGGATTGTGTATACAGAACACAATGATGAATTCTAAAATAGAAATAAAAAGATATAAGTGAAATATAATAAGGTAGATGAAGAAAGAGATGAGGTGGTATATTGATAGGGTATATGAGGATATGAATTAGACTATAGTATGTGTATGATAAAATAGAGAGATAGAAAGAGAGTGGTAGTTGTGAGTTGAGATATGATAGATATAAAGAGAAGAGAGATGACTAGTACATAGTACATGACAGCACAGACAATAGATTATAACTACTGAAATTAATAAACTATCTATATAAATCTACTATGTAGTATATATATTAGCTAATATATTATTTAACACCTATATATGTATATATTAAAGTTATAAATGAGATCGAATACTAGTATATTAGAGGTTGACGTATAATATTTGCACGCTCAAAAAATGAAACGAGTTATATACAAGTTAGTCTAACTAGAATATAATGGATATATTAATATATGATATATATTACTTAACAGATATATAATATAATTAAATAATTGGTTAATACGTTAAATACTAATTAATAAACAGTTATGGAATTAACTCGTCTCGAAATAGTCTTGATGTGATTTTTGTTGGATGGTGAGTGTAGTAGTGTCGTCACATGAGAGGAAAGGGGAAAAAAAAGAGAAGTGTCAGTTTTTTATACAGAGAAAGATGGAGAGAGAAAGGGGTGTGGGGGTGTGGAGGAGAGGAAGAGCGCAAGTGTGTGAGTGGAGAAACTGGTGGCCGATGCGTGTGGAAACACAAGTGTGTGTTGTATTGCGAGTCGCGTTGTTTGTTGGCATGATTTTACGTCTCCGATTTATGTATGACATCACTTTCGCTCATATCACTTTACCACATCTCTCAAGGTGCTGGGCCCTGATGCTCGAGTGTGACGCCCCTTTACTTATTATATGCCTCTAGGTGCCTTGTGTCCAAGATTCGTGATGATGGGTGATATAGGTAAAAATAAATGACATAATGAATGCTATTGACAGGATAGCATGTAGTGTTGCATTGAGTCACGTATCGTTAGTGTTATTCTCAATGATTCTCGTTTATCGTTATCTGGTTCCTTGTCATCTCTTTTATTATACGGTAACTAATTAATTACAGTTATTATAGTATTCTTCGTGCGGCGTCATGTTTGTGAGCCAAACAAATATATGGATATATAGTATATGGAGGACAGTACCGCTCTTCTTTCTCTTAGTTTATTCTTCTCTTTTATTTGTTAGTTAGTTATTATATCCTTACCGTCTGATAGTTAGATACGGGGAGTGGTGAAAAGAGTGGAGTAGGGAGGACAGGTGAAGTAGCAGG
>NW_020870940.1:536759-542624 GCF_003789085.1 Penaeus vannamei
TTAATCCTTAGAAATTATCATTATTATTTCCCCTCTCTTCCGACTTTAATCAAGAAGACGCTACCTGCCCATTATTGCGTTCCTATGTGCGTAGGGTGTAAATGTGTGTGGTGTGGTGTGTGTGTGTGTGTGTGTGTGGTGTGTGTGTTGTGTGTGTGTGTGTGTGTGTGTGGTGTGTGTGTGTGTGTGTGTGTGTGTGTGTGTGTGTGTCTGTGTGTGGTGCATGTGTATGATTATATGCACGCACGCATGTGTTCGTATGTCAGTACGTGTGCGTGGAAGCGCACCGACTCTGCTCCCGGTGTATGTTCCTATAACTACATCCACACCACCGTGTCCAATATGCAAACCAAGAACTTAGGAAATACTGTGAATACATGTGTCAGATAACAGCAGATGTTCGACAGACTCCAACAGACACTACAGCGGCCGCTCACATCACATGACATTTTCCCACACCGAGTTATCTGGCGCCGCTGCTTCCATTGCGTTATCAAGACTTTTTCTTGATTTCCAGTCTTTCTGGTCTTTGATTTTCTTGTTTTCCTTTTCGTGTTTTTCCCTTTTGTGTGTGTGTGTGTGTAGAGCGGGATTCTAATTTCTGGAATGATTGGAGGTGTTCTCTTGATTGTTGTAATTTCCCAATGTTATTTTTATATGTTTCTTTGGTATTATCGTAACGAATCTCTTTCCTTAGCTATTGACAATAATAGTATAGCTTGCAATATCGTAGATCGTTATAAATCTTATGTTTTTTTGTTTTGTTTTGTTTTGTTTTTAGATAAAATTCTACTTTCATACGATCTCCGACCTTTTTATCAAGATAATTTCTGCTTCTATAGCTATTACCAATGAAATCATAAAATTTTCATTTTCTCATTATTAATACAGCTTTTTTTTCTTTCTTTTTTTTTTTTTTTTTTTTTTTTTTTTTTAGAAATGCCTTGTTAATCGTATGTCAATATAGACTTTCTATTATTTCAACAAAATCACTGTGTTTCACTACATGTCATTCAGCCATTAAGTTTATTGCGAATAATGTACGAATCGCATGCCGTAGAACAGAACGAACAAGTTGATTTTAGTAAAAGATAAAAAATAAATAAATAAAATAAAATCTACCACAAGGTTGTTCTAAGAACCACTTCTACTAATTCCAAAGCTTCTACAATAAACACAAAAAATCAATTCATTAGTACAAAAAATAAATCAAAACTACTTAGAAATAAGAAGCGGGCTTGGGCCTTACAAAGAGCAGGCTATGTTCGAGGCCCTTCAGGTGGGACCCGTGATTAAGGCGGACTGAAGAGACTCGCGAAAATCTGTTTAAATGGCTCATCTTATATGCCTACAAATAATTCTCGCTTCATTAAAATTATGGAAATAGATAAGCTGCTAAATGTAAACGTGCATAATAAAATATATATAAACAAATCTGTTATTAAATAAAGTGATAAAAGTGCAGACTGTCGTAAGTACTAATAGAATGACGGATACTTCATAGACGAACCAAATTAAGATGGAGAACATATGTGAGTATTCAAGGCATCTTTTCTCCCTCTTCAGCCCCCAGCCTCTCCTCGCCCTTCACCTCTCCCTCCCTGCCCGGCCCCTCTCTCCCTTCCCCACTTTCCGGCTCTCCCTTACCCCCTGGCCCCTATCTCCCTCTCCCCTCCCTTCTCCCTCCCTGTCTTTACTCTCCCTATTCTCCTTTCCCTTCCTCCTACCCCCTGTGGCCCCTCTCTCCCTCTTCCCTTCTCTCTCTATTCCCATTTACCTCCCCTCGTCCCTGTCGCTCTCCCTCTCTACTCCTTCCCCTCGTCCTTCCTACCCCTCCCCTCTTCCCGCACCCTCGCCTCTCTCCTCCTACACCCCCACCATCAGCTCCCTTTCCCTACTTCTTCCCCCTCCTCTCCTTAGCTCCTCCTCTCTCCCCGCCCTCTCCCCGCTCCTTGTCTCTCTCCCTCTCTCCCTCTCCCTCCCTTTCCCCCCTCTTCCCCCTCTTCTTGACCAAGCCTTCCAAGCGGAACCATAGGAGTCTTTTCAGTGCAGGAGCCACATAAATAATTCAGTCAAGAGGTCCTGTGGGTGAAGCCCTAAACCTGTCTCTTGGTGTTTATATTTTCTCTCCGTTTTCTTACGCCTTCTTGCTTCCTTTCTTTTACTTTTATTCTAAATTAGTTTCCTCTCTTCTGTCACTTATTTTCCAAATTGATGGTTCCTCATATTTTTTTATTCTCTTCTGTCTATGTATGTGCGTATTTGTGCACCGTCTATCTGTCTATCTTCTCTCTCTCTCTCTCTCTCTCTCTCTCTCTCTCTCTCTCCTCTCTCTCTCTCTCTCTCTCTCTCTCTCTCTCCCTCTCTCTCTCTCTCTCTCTCTCTCTCTCTTCTCTCTCTCTCGCTCTCTCTCTCTCCTCTCGCTCTCTCCTCTCTCTCTCTCTCTCTCTCTCTCTCTCTCTCTCTCTCTCTCTCTCTCTCTCTCTCTCTCTCTCTCTCTCTCTCTCTCTCTCTCTCTCTCTTCTATGAAGTATAAACACTTCGTTTATCCGTTTCTTTCTGTCTTTCTCGCTCTTTCCCTTAATATCATTCACCTTCTTACATACCTTTTCCTCGCTTTCCTCTCCTTACAGACTCCTTGAAGCACCAGTTCCCTTGCGGGCGCTTCCCCCCTTCTACCCCTACTCCCTCTCCCCTCTATTTATCCCTTCCCCCTCCCTCCTCCTGCATCCCATACCCCCCCCCTCTTACCCTACCCGGCTGACCGCGGACGGGATGGGGTGGGGGGGGTAAGGAAGGGGGATTGGAGAGAATAGTCAAGGAATATGAGTGTGTATGAGTGTGGGTGCGTATGTATTGTGTGTGTGTGTGTGTGTGTGTGTGTGTGTGTGTGTGTGTGTGTGTGTGTGTGTGTGTGTGTGTGTGTTGTGTGTGTGTGTATGTGAGTGGTGGGGGTGGATATTTTGAGTGTGAGTGTGTGTTTTGAGAGTGGGTGGGGCGGAAAGTTGAAAGTTTATGTGAGTGGATGTGGGTGAATTATCGTGTAGGGGAGGTTAAGGGGTTGTTATGTATGTATGGGGGGTAGGTGATAGTATATACTAACAGCGCTAAAAATAGATAAAATAGGAACCACGGCATTTTTACAAGGCAGGTCAACCTCAATGCGACTCGATCAGCGCATTGATGTGAGCTTCAAAAGATGATTCCTTAGTTCCCTTTACCTTCATAAAGGTCAAATTTCTAATACATCTAGCATTAATAACATCACTCACAAAAGCGAAGACAGGAACAAAGAATAAATAAGAGAGAGAGAGAAAAAAAGGAAAGACAAAAATAGAGACAGGAAGAGAAGAAGAAAAACACATGAACAACAAAATTAACATTGCAGATTACGAAAGAACAGGACAGCACAGCCGCGAAAGGCTTTGATCAGAAACTATTTGATATAATTATGTATGATATTCCTTTAGTCAAGCCAATTTTCCTCCGTTTTTTTCAGTGATTACCATAACTCGGGTTGCATGCTTTCTCCAGAACGTAATACGGGATTAACAGGGATCTGCTCTGATACGTGTCGTGTTTCAGATCTCATAGTAGATTTATAAGGCTGGCCATTTATTTATTTATCTATTTATTTTCCATTTCTTCGTGTATTCTAAGGCCGGCCATTTATTTCTTTTTTTATGTATACTTGTATTTGTTATAATTTCCTTTTTGTGAAGAGATGGAGGGGAGGGACAGACTGGGAAACATAATGGCAGACAAATAGGCTGATAGGTAGATTATAATAGACGCAATGATAAACTGACAGACGCACAGAAACGAAGAGAGAGAGAAAAAAAGAGGAAGGAAAGAAACAAGCGCGAAGACAGAAAGATAGACAGACAGACAAATATAGAAACTGACAAAGATAGATAGGAATAAAAGAGAATAAAGGGACAGGTACAGAGAAGGATTTGAAAAAGAAAAATAGACTGAATGTAACGCAATTAAATGGAATAGAGTGACGTCCAACATAACACGAAATAGAGCATAACGTAACAAGACATGAAGTGGAGTGAAATATAATGTATTTAGGAAATATAACTACAGCGAAATAAATGAAGTGCAAAATTTATTATTTTTATTCCAAAGGTTCTTTTTCTTTTTTTTTTTTTTTTTTTTCTTTTTACAAATTTTTCGCCAAAGACAAGGCATTTTGGGAAAATAAGAACGATAGCAGTGAGTTTTATTGTAATCTATAGAATCCAGATAGGCTTCTCCGAGTAGGCGAGTAGTCTTTTGCAAGTTGCTTTATCTGTTAATTTTCATGTAAGTAACGTCCGCTCCTCCCCGTAGCCTTGTAAGTAGCTTCAAATTCTCCCACAATATCTCGCTGTAAGTAGCCTTCCCTGTAAGTAATCTTCTCTCCTCCACGTAGTCAAATGTCTCCTTGTAAGTAGCACCCACTCCTCCGTGGCCACAGTATCTCGTTGTAAGTAGCCCCCCGTGTAAGTAGCCTCCTCGTCCGAGACCGACGGGGGCAATTCCAGAGCGGATGGCCGCTCGGGGGACGTTTAGCCCCGCCGCACAGCTCGCTAATTGTCGCCGGCCTGTGAAGCGACGCAGGGGGAGGAAGGGAGGGGGAGGGGGAGGAGGGGAGGAGAGGGAAAGGGGGGAGGAAGGGGAGGGGGGAAAGGGGGGGAAGTAGGGGAGGAAGGGAAAGGGGGAGGTGGGGAGGAGGAGGGAAGGAGAACGGAAGGGGATGGGGGAGGCCGCTGGGGAGAGGAGAAAAGTGGGAGGGGGAAAGGGAGGAGGGGTTAGAGGGGGAAAAGGGAGAGGGGAGGAGAAGGGGGAGGTGGGAAAGGGAGGAGGGGGAGTGTGGGGAGATGGGGAACGAGTAAGGTAAACTGGGGGAATGGCGATGGGAGAAGGGAAAGGGAGGCAGGGTAGTGAGGAGTAAATGGGAAGATGAGGACACAGACGGGGTGGCACCCATGCCAGGCATCGAGAGACCATTATTCGAGTCATCCCCGGAGAGCGATGGCGCTGGGGACCCGCTCGCGTGGGAAAAACAGGGGAGAGCGCCATTAGGGGAAGAAACGCCCCCGTGTTTACCTCCCGGCATAAGGGCCAGGAAAGGCAGTGTGTATGGCGAAGGGAGTCGGAAACGGACGCGGAAGGGCTGACAGAACCTTATTACCTGCTGAATTGCAGAGGCGATGGGAGCCTTACTGTTCCCGGGGGAGTAATTAGAAAACGTGGAAGCCTAAAATATTTAGGGGTGACTGTTATTGTGAGGGAACGTCGACGTATCTTACTGTGAAAGGAAGGCGAGAATTCCTTCCTTTTTTGTGGGAAGGAAAATGTAACAGCGTCCTGATAATTAGATAAAAGCTTCATCACAGATGCCGTAGCATATATCATGAATATAAACGTAAAATATTATGTATCTGGAATTTAAAAGGCGACATTTATTGTTTTGTGGAATATGTATATTCTTTTTTTTACCTTTTTTTTGAAGCGATTCTTAATCTGGAGAGAAGACGTAAACTTTCTTTGTGATTTTATTAAATTATTCGGCAACAACCGGGTTCTGACCATCTGCCAAGCTTAAAAGTTCATGTGGTGAGGCCTCTGCAAAGTCAACACTCCGCTGGATTTTCTTTTTTATTATTATTACTATTTATTTTTTTTATTTTATTTTTTATAGAACGCAGAATAGAAAAGCCATTTGAACTGAACGCTTCTTCAGCCCAGGGCATGAAAAAAAGCAGGTGGCATCTGCAGGGAATAACCAAGGGAAGCCAATAATTCCTTTTGTCTAAAGCGTGGATGTTACGATTTGAAGCTGGCTTGCCTCGTGATGTCGCCTCTCTCTCTCTT
>NW_020870940.1:545224-552724 GCF_003789085.1 Penaeus vannamei
TGATTCCCACTTATCAATAAAGTTATGCTTATCACAAAAATATTTATCAATACATAGAGAAATATATATATATATGGTTATACCTGATACCATCACTATTATGGTTTCTATAAACTATTTTTTTTCTGTAATTCCACTTCGCAACGTAGTAACATAAACGGCAACGTCCACGCGACATTTTATCCACTTGTGAAACGAAAGCTGTCTCACTGCGCGATGTGGCAACATTACGTCCGATACAAAGTATCCCGCAAGATAGTATCCTAAACTATTATAGATAGATAGATAGATATAGATATACATATACATATAGATAATCATCTATGTTATTTCATCCATGTGCCACTTTTCATGCTGGCGACAAGCAGAAGCCGTTGCCATGGTGGGACGGAGGCGACTGCCCTTGCCATGGCAAATGGTGCTTTCCTGAGCAGGGTCGCAACCTCTCGTGGGAGGGCGCGGGCGGCGCCTGCGGCCGGAGGGCGTGGCTGGCAGGCGGAGGGCAGAAGGTGATCAGTTTCTCATTGTTCGGGGATAAGCCACAGTACTGGAGAGCGTTCGGCAGGAACCTCAACGCGGTGAGTGACCAACGGATATTAACGTTCATTTTAACATTGCTATGCTTATTGTGGGCATTGATACATTATTTCAACTACCATACTCAACACATGTAATTACATCCGACGAAATGTACGCATTACTGAATGGTAACATGAAAATTCTTAGCAAGCTTCTGCAGTGCAACCTTCCCGGTTCACAAATGCACAACGCAATCCACGATTCTATTTAATCTTAATAAGTCGAGGTTCCCATGCCCAGAGCATCATCGACGAGGCCCTATACCCAAATTACCGAACGAAATTAAATCAATTTTAAGGAACGGGAAAATTTATAATCAAACCCTTTTTTTCTGTGAATCTGAAATGGGCATGAAAATCACACCCCTGCCGAGGCACCAGAGGCCGGAGCAATCTGGATTCACTCCTGGTAAGTCCTCAATAGACTGTATCTTGGCGCTTCGAGTCATTGTAGAGCGCCGTCGTGAGTTCGGGCGTGGGCTGCTTGCAGCCTACATCGACCTCAAGAAGGCGTTCGATACGGTGCATCAGGAATCACTCTGGGAAATCCTGAGACTGAGAGGAATTCCAAAAAGGATTATTGAATAGCAAACCTGTATACTGGTACTGAAAGTGCTGTAAAGTGTGGTGGGGGCCTGTCGAGCTTCTTTCCTGTTAGTTCAGGAGTGAGGCAAGGCTGTGTCCTTGTACCAACACTTTTCAACACTTGCATGGACTGGATACTGGGCAGAGCTACTGTTCAAAGTCATTGTGGAGTAATATCAAGGTTACAGACCTTGACTTTGCTGATGATGTTACAATCCTAACTGAGTCTATGGGAACCTTAGTAGTGGCTCTGGATGCATTTAGTAATGAAGCGAAGCCCTTGGGTCTGGAGGTCTCCTGGACCAAGACCAAGTCCGGAAATTTGGGACTTGTTAGGAGAACCTGTCAGTCGGTACGTACTTGCGGCGAGGACATTGAAGTCACAGAGAGCTTTACATACCTTGGTAGTGTAGTTCATAACTCTGGGCTGTCAGACCAGGAAGTCAGCAGACGGATTGGCCTGGCAGCAGGGGTCATGAACTCTCTCAAGAGTATTTGGAAATGCTGGTACCTGTGCAGAAGGACCAAGCTACGCGTCTTCAAGGCCCTGATAATGCCAGTTTGGCTATTGTGCCATAAAGTCTCATCTTAATGCCTTTTGTAATAGTTACTGTTGGCGGGACCATGTGTCCAACCAACGGTTGCACCGTGAGACTGGCACAGGACCTGTTATCTGCACAATCCGTGATTGCCAACTCAGGCTATACGGCCACTTAGCTCGCGTTCATCTGGATGATCCTGTCCATCAAATTGTTTCTGTTCGAGACAACCCTGGGTGAGAGAGCCTTGACGACCTAGAAAGTCGGTGAAAGAGGCCTGTGGCTTGAGCAGATTGATCAAACCTATTGTGAGGAGCTCGAGGTAGGCTAAAGGCGTTTTAAGCAGGGAAATTTTCTACCTGAAATCTCAAGCGTTTTTCTTGCTAACTCAAGCATTTCGCTTGCTTTCTCAAGCGACCCCCGTAGATGGCTAGACTTACGCTTGCTAAGTCAAACGGTGTACCGCCACCATGGCAACAGCGTCGGTCGCGTACCCTACTGGTTACGATCCTTCGAATGCGGGCGTTGGCTTAATATCTTATCAGATAAATCATTTTTTCACGGTATCTGATTCTGTAATTTTCTTAAAATCATATTCAAAGAATTTGAAATTAACTGAAAACGAACGGGGATAATGGAGATTATCGGAATAAAAAGTGTTTTACTTATAAATAATAAATCATTATAAAACGAACAATTTACCTCTTACTGTACTGTTAGTCCTCGTCTCTCTAAATCGAGAATATATCTGCTATTCTATGAAATAAAGAATATTTCAAGTGAAAAAAGTCTGAGGTATTCTAGCAACATTCTGTTGATATTGTATTCGATGATTTATATTTAACCTCACAAAATCGGATATATGGAAATGGGTAGGCCTATATTTAAATTCAGGGATATTCATTTGTTTTGATAACGCTGCTAATCGGAAGTGTGTGTCATTATTTTAGAGGCACTTTATATGAATATAGGAGAAAATATTGCGCTTTGTTAGGATGTTTGGATAGATTTACTCTGCCATCTTGATGCGGCGCTAGCTTGTCAGTTGTTTTGAAATGCGCGCTCAAACTGTTACCAACCGCCAATGGAATAAACTCCATTCTCGTTTTATGCATTAGTTATCTCTTTCCGAGATTGTTGGTGGAAATACTTGTCTATTGCTTTTAAAACCTAAGTATGTATATGCTGTGTGTTATTTTGACATTTCTATGTTCTCCAATGACTTATAATTTGTACTTTATAGAAAGACACTTCCACATGTCTGGCATCACTGAACAGGGCCTACCTGCCTTGGAAAGCGTTTTAAGCAGGGAACGGTACAGTTCTTGGCTTATTGGCAAGAATTCTCGCTCAAGTGCTCCGCTGCTTAAAACGCTTTAAGTCCCTGCCTGGTGGCCTGCCATGATGGATCCTCAGAAATGGAAAGGAAGGGTGGATGTGGCCATGCGCCCTCGTCGGCGTTAGCTCCCAGATGATGATGATGTATATGTGTGTGTGTGTGTGTGTGTGTGTGTGATACTACTATACATACATACACATACATATACATATATATATATATATATATATATATATATATATATATATAGTATATATTCACACATATAAACCATAAACAAAAACATGGAAAATAAATCTAGAAATTGGAAAGTTTGAAATGTCAAGGTAAATTTATAAATGGAGTTACAGTAAAGGGCATTTTAAATTTCCCATGTACATATGGGGGTGCATGTGCTGTTATGGAATTTATTATGGGGCCATCTACATAGCATAAGAGGCCGGAGAAAGGTATGCCTTTGCAAATATCATAATCCTGAGTTCTGAGATTTTAAGTGTTCATAATAATAATGATAATGAAAATAATGCCATCATTTGAATTGAACTCACTGCCTGGCATTATTAGGGAAAGAAAAGGCTCCTCACTATATATATATATTATATATATATTATATATGTAAGCACACACACATATGTATATATATATATAGTACATATTGAATATTAACAAAGCAACCAAAGTCCCGGTTGAGTTGCCAGTTTTCCTTTCTTATGATGGGACACACTAGAACTCCTTTCGACTTTTCCAGACAAGAGCCATGTACCCAGACTGGGTTGTGTGGCTTTACACTAATCCTCACGGCCGGGAAGATATCCTCTGCCCACTCCTGCGCGATTTCCCTCACTTGTACATCTGCGACGTGAACAACCTGCCTTCGCTTGGAAATGTGACTTCAATACACAACACAATATGGAGAATGCTGCCACTTGGTGAAGAAAGAGTCTCCGCTTTCATTGTCCGAGACTCCGACTCGGTTGTAAGTTCGAAACCGGTACATGTTTGTAAACACAGCTACGTTTCTGTGCTTCGAGTCATTGTAGAGCGCCGTCGTGAGTTCGGGCATGATACGGTTGCAGCCTATATCGACCTCAAGAAGGCGTTCGATACGGTACATCAGGAATCACTCTGGGAGATCCTGAGACTGAGAAGAATTCTAACAAGGATTATTGGATTGATAGGAAGCCTGTATACTGGTACTGAAAGTGCTGTAAAGTGTGTGTGGAGAGGGGGGCTGTCGAGCTTCTTTCCTGTTAGTTCAGGAGTGAGGTAAGGCTGTGTCCTTGCACCAACATTTTTCAACACTTGCATGGGCTGGATATTGGGCAGAGCTACTATTCAACGTCATTGTGGAGCAACTCTGGGCATTATCAAGGTTACTGACCTTGACGTTGCTGATGCTGCTGCTATCCTATCTGAGTCTTTGGAAACATTAGTGGTGGCTCTCGATGCATTTAGTAATGAAACGAAGCCCTTAGGTTTAGAGGTCTCCTTGACCAAGACCAAGATCCAGGACTTTGAGGACATGCTAGGAAAATCTCGAAAAGAGTATTGAGAGATGCTGGTACCTATGCAGGACCAAGCTATGGGTTTTCAAGGCCCTGATAATGCCAGTTTTGCTCTACGGTAGTGAAACCTGGACATTATCTTGTGCCTTGGAGTCGTCTTCATGCCTTTTGTAATAGGTCTTTGCGACAGATCATGGGATACTGTTGGCGGGATCATGTGTCCAACCAACGGTTGCACCATGAGACTGGCACAGGACCTGTTATCTGCACAAGCCATGATCGCCAACTTAGGCTATATGGCCACCTGGCTCGCTTTCCTCAGGATGATCCTGCCTATCAGGGTGTCTCTGTTCGAGATAACCCTGGATGGAGGAGGCCTGCGGGACGACCTAGGAAGTCATGGCTTGGGCAGATCGACCAAACCTCTCGTGAGGCGCTCGAGATGGGCCGAGTCCCTGCCTGGCTGCTTTCCATGAGGGACCTTCATAGGTGGAAACAAAGGGTGGATGTGGCTATGCGCCCCCGTCAGCGTTAGGTCTCTGATGATGATGATTTGCATTTTTCTTTTCTTTTTTCCTTATGTGCATTATTCCCCCCCTTTTTTTTCTTACCAAAGCTCCTGGAACGAGGGGCTGTAGCAGTGAGGGAATGGATGTCGGGAAACAAGAGCTTCCACCTGCTGAGGGACCATCCGTACCATGGAATTCCTGTCATGGCAGGACTGTGGGGCGCCCGCTGGGACCTCAAGACGCATAACGTTTCAGAATTCAGGAATGAGCTTACTGGTATCCGAAGCACAATGATAAAAGAAGCCAGAGGGAAATCTTACAAGGGTTTTGATCAACATATCTTAGCGGTAAGCTTTTGCACACACACACACACACACAAACTTATGTTTGTGTGTGTGTCCTACCCCATATTTCCCGAATGCTTCTCCTTATCCCCTTTATATTACTTCCTCTCCCTTTCCTCCTCAGACCCGAAGATGGAATCTAGGACGATTCCGAACTGTTGTCCCTTTCTTCAATAAATCTAGTTTGTAGGTGTTTTTCCATTCCAACAGTATATATATTATATATAATATATATATATATATATATATATATATATTATATATATATGTGTTGTGTGTGGTGTTGTCGTGTGTCTGTGTGTCGTGTGCTGAGTGGTATGTTGTGGTATAGTTATATATAGTATATATATATACTATATATATATATATATATATATACTATATAGTAAATATACGAACTAATATGTATATTTATAATTATATATATAGTATGTATTATGTATTTATATAATAAAATATATATTATACTAATTATATTATTCATGAATATAAATATTCCTATATAAATATATATATATGTAATGTATTATGTAATATATATACAATATACATATATATATTATATATATACTATATATATAACTATATATATACTATATGCATATATGTATGTATTTTATATATTATGCTGTAGGTATATATAATGTATATATAAGGTATTTTCATATTAGTATCTATATTATATATAATATCCTATATACGTTATATATATATTATGTATATGTTATCACTATATACTCATGTATGAGAAGAGTAGTAATCCATGGACTAATTTAAGCGTCAAAATATTTTCTTAAATCTATCCGAATGTAAACAACACTCTGTGGCCAGGCTAGCATAATAGCATAGATAATATGATAATACTTATTTTCAGAAAGTGTTGTTACCGAAGATGAAAGGTGATGTGATGTCGCACGACAGTTACTTCTGCCAGCACTTCCCGGATGGTTTCAGACCTTTCTCGATCCAGCGTGAGAACGGCCATTACTTAGGGAATTACATGTGAGTTCACCACACACCTCTCACCACTTTTTCATCTCATGTTTTATAGGCAGACGATAGGCCCCGCAGCCTGTGACACCCCTTTTATATGGGGCAACGTGGGGGGTGGCAGAGGTGGCGTTTGCCCGGAGCAACTGCCCGAGGTTTAACCTCAGGTGGGCTGTTCAGGTGGGAGCTTGGAACATCTGGTCTTTGCGGCAGGACGAAAGATTACCCCTGCTATCGAGGCACGGTCAGCATGGGTGGGCACAACTATTACCTATTACGGCGTGTGATCTGGTGCATCCGGAATCGTTTTGGGAGATCCTGAGATTAAAGGGAAATCATGTCAGGATGCAAGCTGTTTCGTTGGAAATGAGCAGTATTTTGCCAGTTCGGAAACTTGAAATGAAAAGGAAATAATATGTCAGTGGTTCATTGTTACCGGTTGTTGAATCTTTCAAAATGTATATCTTAGATTGAGACAAATGAGTTCTTTCATTATTTTTTTTATATTACCATTATTTTTCGTGCAGAAAATAGGAGTAACGTTGCTTGAAGCTTTCCACAATCGTATCCACCGCGAGTGAGGTCCATGTTTACATACAGTCCGAATCCCATGCAACCGGATAATTCTAATGACTAAATGCATTTAAGTCTTAGTGCCTGTAATATAGAAACAAATCAAGCTGTGCAGCTTTTTATGTGATATTTTGCATGTGTTAGATTAAATCACTGCGATACAGAATGATTTCCAGGATATTCTACTAACCGAAGATGGTGCCATTCCACATGATTCGGACAGACTTTTTTTTCATTTTTCAGATTCTCATTATTAACTTAGTATAGACTGAACTGCACATACATCCATATTTCTTGTCTATATGCATCGTATCTATATGTGATGAGAATGTATGAAAAAAAAAAACAGATTAGCGATATTGATTTTTATTGATGATTAATTTAATCTTAATTATCTATTCTTTCGCGTCTCTTTGGATTTCAGGGGCAGCCCAGACCAGGATCCTCTCTTTGTTAATCGACCCTGCCCATTGGCCTGCCGTCCAAAGGATCATCAGGACTGGACCTACTGCTAACTATCGCCGTTAAAGACCTTGGT
>NW_020870940.1:562724-592724 GCF_003789085.1 Penaeus vannamei
AAGCAAAATAAATGTTTTCATAGTTATTTACATTCGTAGTTCATGCTAGATGACGTCATGGGGTTGGCAACAAACCAGCCGGCATTTAGCTGTGTTTTGGGATAGTAAGGTAGTGTCAAATTCTCTCACACTTGGTTTTGTTAGCCCAGAGCGACCCTTGTTTGCCATCAATCCAATTAAAGGTAAGGGATTTTGTCCACTCCTTAGATATTTAATATGAATGCAAATGCACATTACCTGAAGGAATAGTATTGTTACCCCTATAAATACTCGCTTCGTTTTCAATGATTAATAGAAAATATGTTATGGAATAACTTATGTAGAATGTCGTGTCTTTTCTTTCATGCGGTTATTTTCTATGCACATTGAATATGACATCTAAACGAAATATCAGGAACGAATAGCTTTCCAACAAGGATTCTCAACCACAGCGTTGGAGAGGACCCGACGAAGGCAAGCTGCAACACCGTCCACCTTGAATTCAACGCCAACGTCACCATTATTGAGAGGCACAAGGTAAGTACCACTCAGAAGATAGAGAACACACACGACCAGACGACGACGCTACACAAACGATATCCGACTGGGTCTGGTAGCTAACGATAATCAGAAATTCAAAAGTTTGGTTTCACAAAGGAAAGTGTGCTATAACGGAGTTAAATTTTAGACCGCGGGCTACAAGAGCATAGAATGAAGATTCTTATGAAGGTATCTTTATGTTGACTTTTCGAGGGAAGCCCTACGCGATGGAACGGCTCAGGGGTCCTCTAAAAATTGAAAGGTATACAACCTGAAAACTTAAAGTCAACTTGAAGTCAGCAGTATATATATATATATATATATATATATATATATATATATATATATATATATATATATATATATATATATATATAAGAGAGAGTTATTATTATGATGTTTCTACTATTTCTACTATCTTTCATGGCACTTTCTTTCTTTCTTCCCTCTTGTAAGAGAGGTATTAGAGCTATTATCCACGTCTTTAGAAACTAAAGGGTTCCTATGTTGGAGCTTATTAGTCCAAAATAGCAGAATGATACCTATCTACAATGGCAGAACGGTAGAACACTCGCCTTCCAGGCGAGTGTTCTAGTATATATTGGGTTCAATTCCCAATTCTTTTGTCAAAAAATTTTGTATGCAGTTGCAAGTGATGTAGATTTTAGGATAATTCTACGAATATTGTTATTACCGGAAATATAATCACACACAGCATATATTACATATTCCCCAGTGACAGGGCATGACTAGATCATAGATATATTGCAGTTGTGTTTTTACTGTCATCTCTTTTATAATCTTTTACATCTCTGAAATACTGGCATTTAAAAGGTAAACAACTCTGAAATACTGACATTTAAAAGGTAAACAACCCGAAAACGTACAGATCTATGAGAGAGAGAGAGAGAAAGGAGTTATTGTTTTTATCATTTTATGATGTTTCTACTATCTTTCATGATTCACTCTTTCTTTCTTTCTTTTCTCCCTCTTGTAAGAGGTATTAGAGCTATTATCCACGTCTTTAGAAACTAAAGGGTGCCTATCTTGGAGCTTATGAGAGATTTGATTTCATTTGATAATATTTATTTACAGAACAGTGTACATGCCTTGTAAAAAGCCAGGGTAAGATGCTACCGCATCTATCCAACTGGCTATGCTTATATTTATGTAAAGGGCTATTAGTCAAACATTAGTTCTACATGCCTGAAGGGCTGTGTCATTATGCATACATTATTCACATATCATCTAGTTGGTTAAAAAAAAAAACTTTTATATCCCTAATCATATCGACGACAAGACCAGTGTCTATGATAAAATAAATATAATAAAAAAGTGCTGGTCTCTGGACAGTGCTATTTGATTGATAGGATGCAGTTTTCGAGCAACAAAGTAAGTAATGTGTAAGATTATGGGACTTGGGCGCCTTGCAATTCTTGCTCTGGTGATATGTAACTGGCTTTGCCTCCAAAACTGAATCCTGTACATAATGTGTAGTGTGAATAGAAAAAAACACAATACCGTGTTGATACTCTGGTAGAGAAACCCACAAAGCACAAACTAGTTTGTGCATTGTGGGTTTTTCTGCCAATGTATAGTGTATTGATACCCTGTGCGTAGCCTGGTTAGCGTGACCTGCTGTCTCCGAGACAGTCCATCGTAGAATTTATATGGTTTGTCAGCATCACATTACCCGACAATACTTTCATAATGCCAGATGGTACCATGTCCACTTTTCTTCAATTTTTCAGTGGTCCATACCTGGCCCTCATAATCTCGAAGACAGCTGATAACACGTTTTTTCATTTGACTGATAGATAGCGGTAATGCATAATATGGTTCTTCATGGGAAAGTGCTTGTTTTGCTAACTTATCTACGTTGTCATAGGTTGATATTACTATATGAGAAGGTATTCAGTATAGTAATACTTGTATACCCTGCTCGGATAGGCTAGTGATTTGGCGAATGGTATTGATAGTTACCATGTTTTCTGGATTAAATGTTGTGTCTATATAGTGCACCCTGGCTGTCAGAGAAGACAGCTTGGTGTCGCTGCTGTTCAGTACCTTTTTTGATGGCATGGTATATTGATACTGACTCTGCATCAGTTGTGCTTGTCCAGTTGGAAATTCGCACACTTTCTTGAGGAGCAATATCGGGAATTAGTACACCAATCCCTGCTGCTCCATGAGGATCAGTAGAAGCATCACGGTAGATTGCAAGTGGGGGGGGGTACCCTAAGGGGGGTGGAGAATTTCATCTATATATTTGAAGTAATGGCCTTTTAACTCTGTTATTGAAGTCATGGATTTTGGCTCTGTTAATTTATCAATATGTACGTTAACATGTGGACTATGCCATAGTGAAGTAAGCGTTGCTTCTGGGATGTTGATAAAATCATTGTTCCACACACTGAAGTTGAGAATAGTCTGGGCAGTGTTGGCCTTCCATTCCAAGTTTGACTTTATGAGATTGGAGTATCGAGGCCGCCGGACATGCCTAACTCTACAATTAATCTCATTAGATAATGCAAGGGAAATTTGAGGTTTGGAATGAATCTGCAGAAGTCTGATGCCGAGTATGGTGTTGACTTGGGTAATACGGCTGTGAACTGACGGGAGATCAAGCTCTTTCCTCATGACAAGAACTTTAGCAGTTATTGGGCAACCCAAAATGACTCTCATGGCCTTGTTCTGTAAGATTTCAAGGGGTCTGAGAACATTTTGTGGCAACATACTAAGAACCGGGCTCGCGTAGTCTATCATGGACCTAACAAGGGAAATGTACATCAGTCTTAGGACTCTTAGAGAAGCACCAACGTATCTGTTACTTATGCATTTTAAAGGTCTTAAGCGCTCCAGGCAGCATTCTCTGGTGTTTTGAACGATTTCCCGAGTGAAGCGGGACATGAGGTGGGGAGCGTTAATGTTTTTATTATTTTATGATGTTCCTACTGTCTTTCATGACTCACTCTTTCTTTCTTTCTTTCTTCCCTCTTGTGAGAGAGGTATTAGAGCTATTATCCACGTCTTTAGAAATTAAAGGCTGCCTATCTTGGAGCTTATTAGTCCAAAATAGCAGAATGATATCTATCTACAATGGCAGAACGGTAGAACACTCGCCTTCCAGGCGAGTGTTCTAGTATATATTGGGTTCAATTCCCAATTCTTTTGTCAAAAGTTTTTGTATGCAGTAGCAAGTAATATGTAGGTTTTAGGATAATTCTACGAATAAATATTGTTATTACCGGAAATATAATCACACACAACATATATTACAGATTTCCCAGTGACAGGGCATGACTAGATCATAGATGTATTATAGTTGTGTTCTTACTGTCATCCCTTTTATAATAACTTGCACATCTCTTAACCTTCCGCACCATTTTTGTGTATTTCCTTTAATTTACAAAATTTGAACGGATCATACAGTCTCCATGGATGTCAGTCATAAACAATATATTTACTATTGTGATTTACTATGATTTATTTCGGATATCAGTTTATGACGTGGCAGATGATTTTAAATAACCAATTAAATCGGATATATGTTGATAGGAAAGTAATGAGCCAAATCTGAGAATAAAAAGCGCGGGAACTTTGTCCCATCGCTTCAAGCTAACCTTCCAGAGAAAGAAATTATTTAAAAAGTCAGTGACAAATCTTGGTACATATGAAAAGTGTTCATCCAGGCCAAATATGAACACAAATAAATGTATTAACAAGAGAATAGTCAGCATGGTTTAAAAGACACAAAGAATTTTTAATCCGAAAATCTGCCAGGTCGTAGAATTGTAAGGAAAATTAATTGGCGCTGCAAAAGAAGAGTCGCTTATCACTGATGCTGCACTTTTGATTAATTCTGGCTTCGATAAATCATCGCGCATTTAAGTATATAAACGTCAAGAAGAGAAAAAAGGAGAGAAAAAAGGTCGAAACAAAAAAAAATCAAACTCAGCGCATCTCTTTCCGCGAGTTGCCAGATACTATATTTTAGGCGAAAAGCTGTTCCAACGACACGTGCTCAGTATACAATATACTATTGGAAGGGAAATAACGTTGGAGGCGGCGACTCAACGACCAGCGGAGTTGTTCATCTAAGGACGCAGATTCTTTTTCATTCATATTTAGTTAGCAAAGAGAAAAATATTGCAAGCCTTCATACTAATTTTACCGTTACCGCTAACTGTAATTATAAGGGGCGATGATAGTACTGACAGCAGTAATAATAACAATTATAACAGTAAGAACATAATACTGCAATGATTAATGTTAATGATGATATTAAGAACTATTATAATAACAATGAGGATGATGGCAATGATAACATCGGCGATGATAATTACAACTGTACTGAGATTATAGTGATTATTGTAATTACAATTATAAAGAAAATAATAAAAGATAATGATAATAAGCAGTAATGAAAACCATATTATGTCGGTGATATTTTTTCTTTAGCTTTACTGCGAATAACTTTTCATCATTATGATCATCGCCATAACTTATCACACGTGTTTATGTTAGTAGTAGTAGTAGTAGTAGTAATGTCATTATTATCATCGTCATTATCATCAATGTAGTTTTTGTTATTATCATCATCGGCATAATTGCTATCATTATGACTTCATCGACATTATTATTAGTATTATTATTATTATTATTATCATTATTATCATTATCATTAGTATCGATGATGGTAATAATGATACAATTATCATCATTACTGAAATTATCATCATCATTATCATTAGTGAAATTGCAATTGTGTATATATAGTTTTTCATTACCATTCTTGTTATTATCAATAACAATATCATTACCATTATAATCTAATAAGTTCCATACCAGGCAGACTAGTTTCCGTTCCCCTCATACTTTAGCCCCATAATGCTGATGCCGGTACTCCCAGCTGACTCGGCTGAGAGGGTCTGGTCGGCCGTGAATCCGGGACTTAGCAAAGTCAGCGCTGTGTCACTGAGCTAAACTTATGTTGTCGTTTATTACTTATTTTACGATTTTTTTTACTATTATCATTATTGCAGTTCTTATTATCATCAGTGCTGTTATTGTTTTCTTATTGTTATTATTATTATTATTATTATTATCATCTTTATTGTTGTTGTTATTGTTATCATCATTATTAGTATCAATATTGTTATTATCATCATTATTAGTATCAGTATTATTATTATCATCATTATTAGTATCAGTATTATTATTATCATTATTAGAAGTATTGTTGTTATTGTCTATATTATTATGATGATGACTATCATTATCATTGTTTTATTATCATTATTACCTCCTCCAAGGAGGCTATTTTTTTTGCTAGTGTTGGTTAGTTAATTTGTTGGTTGGTCGGTTTGCAGGATAACAAAAAGTTATGAACAAATTTACCTGACGTGTCTTGGCCAAACATAGATGCCATTAAATTTTGGTGTTGATCCGGATCCAGGAATGTTCTAGATGATTGCATAGTTACCCCTTTTGCCTTGGTAATAGAGGTAATTATCATCATTACCATTATTACCTTCGCCAACGAGATAATGTTTATGGATTTTTTTTTTTTTTTTTTTTTTTTTTTTTTTTTTTTTTTTTTTTTTTTTTTTTTTTTTAGCGACCCTATTGCCTTGGCGGAGGTATGCGCGCGCTCTGAGTGTTCTAGTAACCATTACAATTATTTTAAATTCCATCAACATTAACATTATCATTACTATCATTATCAGTTTGGTATGTTTATAAGGTATCACCCGGTGTTATTCCAGTGTAGATGGTCTTACTTACAATGCTAATGATGGTAATAAATGATGATGATGAATATATGAATACTATTTGTTATGCTGATACTGCGGATTCGAATGCGAACACTTTTACTATTAATATTAACAATAATAATAGCATTGATGATTGTGATGATGATAATGATAATAGCAACAACAATGATAATGATAAAAATGCTAATATTAACACCGGCGGCAGCAACATCAATAATAATAATAACGATAATAACAATAATAACAATGATAATGATAAATAAAAAAATACGAAGAATAATAACGATAACAAAACAACAGCACTAGCAATAATAATGTTGGTGGTATTAGTAATAATAATAATAATAATAACAATGGCAATATTGATAATAACAAAATTAAATAAAATGATAACCATAGTGGTACTGTCATTAGTAATAACTATAGTGTCAGAAAAGTAGTAACGATGGTAATGCAATCAACAGTAGTGACACATAAGCATAAGGATAATAATTACTATAATAAAAATGATAATGATAATAACAATAGCAATGACAATAATGTTGGTTATAACATTGACTGTACGAGTTCTAATGATAGTAACAATGCTAAAGAGAATAGTAATAAAAGTAATAATAGTTATAGTTATGATGGCAATAGTAATAACGATAGTAATGAAAGTAATAGTTATAATCATGATGACAGTAGTAATAACGACAGTAATAAAAGTAAGAGCTATAATTATGATGACATTAGTAATGACGATTGTAATGATAATGACAACAATAGTGATGAAATATTATATTAATGTGATAATGATAATAATTACTAGAAGCACTCAGAGAACGCATACCTCCGCCAAGGCAACAGTGTCACTTACGGAACAAAAATATTCACACTTTAAGAATTATATTAAAATCATGTCTTTTTCAAGCACACTGGTGACGTCCGTAAACATAATCTTTCCGGAGGTAATAAAGGTAATGATAATAAGAATAGTTACCCCTATTACCAAGGCAATAAGGGTAATTATGCAATCACGTACACAAAAGACACACCTCTGATAAGAAAAAAAAATCTGTTCATATTTTTTTCGAGTTATCCTGCTAATCAACTAACAAACAGACTAAAAAAAAATAATGCTACCATAGAATATAACCTCTTTAGCGGAGGTAGTAGTAATTGTAGCAATAATGATAATAGTGAGAATTATTATCGTCGTCAATATTATCCTTATCATTGCCATTATCATCATTATGATTATCATTATTATTGTCATTAATAGACATTATCATTATTATTGAAATTAATAGTCATTATCATTTATGACAGCAATAATAGTAACGATAATAATAATGAAAATAAAGATAATGATAATAATATTAACATTAATAATGATAGCAAGGATAATAGCGATAATAACTAGAAGCATTGAACGAGCGCATACCTCCGCCAAGGCAATAGTCAATGAAGCAACAAAAATATTCACACCTGAAGAATTACCTTAAAATCACGTCATCCTCGAGTGCACAGGTCACGCCCGTAAACATGACCTCCGCAATAACAGAGACAATCACTTAAAGAATTCCTGAATACTGAACATTTAATGGCATCTAAGTTGGGCTGAGACACAACTCTGGTAAAAATTTCATTAAAAATCTGTTCATAAAAACTAACTAACTAACCAACGCTACCGAAAACAACCTAATTGGCGAGATAATAATGATAATGACAGTAATAATGATAATGATAATAACAATAATGATGATAATAATAATGGTAATAACAGTGACAATAATGATAACAGGAATAATAAAGTGGATGATGAAGATAATGATAATGATGATAATAGCAATAATGATAAGGATAATAGTTATTATTATTATCGTTATCATTGTTAATATCATTATCATTATCATAATCTTATCAATAATAGTAGTAATGATAATAATGATAACAATAATGATAATGATATAATAAAACTAGTGATATTAATAGTGGTAATGATAATGATGACAACAATGATAAGATATTAATAGTAATAATAACAATAACAACAATAATGATAGTAATATTGATGATAATAATAATAATGACAATGGTACTAATAATAATGATAATGATACTAATAAGGTTTATGATAATGATAAACTTAATGACATAAATGACAATAATAATAATAATGATAACAATTATCATTATTATAATCCTTTTTGTTGCTATTGTAATTGTTATCATTGTCATTATTGTTATTGTATTAGTGATGATGATGATAATAATAGCAATGTTAATCATAACAGTAATAATAATAACAATAATAATGATAACAATAGTGATGATAATAATGATAATAGCAATGATAATATTAATAATGATAATGATAATAGAAATAATGATGGTGATAAATGATAATGATAGCAATAAGAATATTTATAATAATAATATAATAACTGCATTCATAGTCATAATAATGGTAATGATAAGGATGATAATAATAATCATAATTTTGATAGTAATAATGCTAATAATAATAAAAATGATAATGATGATAATATTAATAAAAATGATAATGATGATAATAATGATAATGCTAATAATAATAATTGTAATAATAATAATGATAATAACAATGATAACGATAATAGTGGTAATAACAAAAATTATAATAGCAAATATGATGATAAGAAGACGAATGATAGTAATGATAGTGATAACGATAATTATAACAACAATAACTATAGTAATAATAAGAAATATAATAATGATAATAACAGTGATAATGTTAGCCATCATCAGAATGATAATATGTGACAGGATGATACTACAAGAATAAGTAATTAAGTTTCGCTGTCTTGACCTATGGCGATAGGGCCATAGAATTTCCTATAATACGATGGCCACTTTTGGAATGTTACGGTTAAGTTCATGATCTTGTTTTGTTGAAGTATTTTAACTTTTTATTGCTATTTCTTTATAATGAATATCAGTGCATTCGCTGTTATTGTCAAGATATGTATCAGTATTTGTAACGTCATCACTATACATGATATCCCTTCCATCGTTATAACTTTCATCATGGTGACCATTTTAATATCACTAATATAAACATTAAAACAGGCATTTTCACTAGCAGCTCAACAATTATCATTTCTGCCATTATATCTATACCGAATAAACGCAAAGAGGGTGCAACGTAAACAAGAAATTTACGTATTCATTCATTTACGTCTTTATGAATTGATCCAGCATATGGCGCATTCGTTTTCGTTTTTGTTTTTCATATCCTTCATACGCGAAATGCTAAAGGCCATAGCATCTCATTGCTATTATTATCTTCCAAATTCATACACAGGCTCTTATTTCGTTGCAGGATTAATTATGTACGTTAGTTTAGTAATTTTCAATAAGATAATTTTGATAGACGCACCCAGAAATTTTAATTAAGGGCGGGGTTGGAATTACGAATTGGCATTCCGTTCAGTAGCATTTGTCACACGGGTGATCGTAACTATGTATGAACAAATAAATTCCGATTTTTCCTAGATTGGAATGTCAGATATTTTGCACTATTTTTACAAAATGAAAATGTAGGTTACAATATGGAAACGCAGTGCGCTCGTTCTCTTTCTGCGTATAACACTGTATGCATAGAATAAAGCATCTCAAACTTATGATTTTTTATTAACTAAATTGTACCGAATTAAAGTAATGTGGATATACATCGAACTTTAATAACGATTATTACGAAAATGAGATATACAAAAGTAAATAATATACAAATGATATAGTTGCCGCTCAATCATTCAAAGAAAACGTACCGAAACCAAGACACAACACCTCGAAAAAATATAAAACATTTTTCATATAATTTAATTCCATACATTAAAACCAACCTTCCGAATATGAACGAGACACAACAAAACCCAAAACAATATTAGAAACCCACCTCGAATTTTTATTTTAAATATTTATTAGAAACACACGAGGGGGAGGGAGGAGGGAGGAGGAGGACGGGGAGGGGAGCCATTTCTCGTGCGTTTCTCCCCTATCCTACCACCCCCACCTTCCCTATACCCTGTACCCACCCCTCCCCTACCCTCCCTCGTCCCTATCACCCGCCCATTATTCCCCGCCCGTACCTCGACCCCCCTCCCCCCGACCCGACCCTCCCTCCCGCCCCCTCCTTTTTTCGAGCGTAGCATCAGTCGGGGAGAGAGGGAGAGCTTGCGAAGTCGAGCGCGGGAAACCTGCCGACGCCATCGCCGAACCCGCGTCTCTCCGTCCGCCCGCCTTTTCCCCGACGCCTCGCTCACCCGCGGTGTGTGCTTTTGCGTTTCTCTCGCTCGTTCTCCTCCTCCTTTCCTTCTGTCCTCCGTCCCACCCCTCTCTCTGTCCCTCTCTTTGCGCTCTTTCTCTTTAGACGCACGAGAAGGCTCCTTACCGAAAACGCACGCCCTTTTTCCCTCTCTCTCTCATCTCTCTCTCCTCCCTCTCTCCCCATACACTCTCTCTCTCGCTCTCTCTCATTCCCTCCCACTCTCTCTCTCTCTCTTTGCGTTTTGGCTCTTCGGGGCTATTCCTGTTTTCGGATTATGCGTTGGGTGTGACGCGCGCGCGTGTGTGTGCGTGAGTGAGGAAGATGTCGGTGCAGAATTACGAGAAAATCGAGAAAATCGGCGAAGGAACTTATGGCGTTGTTTACAAGGCACAGGACCGGGCGAGCAAGAGGATTGTGGCGCTCAAGAAAATTCGCCTCGAAAAGTAAGTTTTTTGTGTTTTTGGAGGATCGGGTTCGTCTCTCCCGTGTTTTGTATGGATTAGTGGATGTATTTTGGTGTTTTTTGGCCGGGTTTTGTTCCTTTTACGGCCGGTGGGAGAAGGAATGGTGGAGGAGTGTTCGGGAAATCGAAATTGAGAAAATGTTGAACGAGTTCGATGTAAGTTTTCGTTTAGCTCTCTTCTCGTCTCATTTTTTCCTTTTCCTCTCCCTGTTATGTATCAACCGACGTTTTTGTACGTTACATAATAGAGTAGAGAAAGATAAAACGAAAAGGAGGATAAGAAAACGGTAGTTTATTGTTGCCTCGTGGTGGATGTGCATAGGCCTACCTCGCGTGGGAGAAGCTCGGTTCGTCCACGCCGACTTACATCACGGTATTTCATTGCTCTTGCTCTCTGTAGACCTAAATTATCCTCTTTATTTATCTTCTCATTCCTTTTGGGGAGTTTTTTTTAATGCCCTGTAGTGTATTCGTTGGTTATTTATCTTTTCTGTTGGAATCTCATTGTTTGAGGCTTGGAGCTGGAATTTTTTGGTATCTTGGCTTGGGTTTTGAGCATTTTTGTTGTAGTTTGGTTGCTTATTTCGTGTTATAGCCTTTTGATGTGATTGTTTGTTACTTTTAGACTTTGTTTGAAAGTGGAAGAGAGAGAGAGAACCCAAGCATATATTTCAAATTGGAATCAGAAGCAAGGTAGATCTTTTCCCTTTGTAGAATTGGTTAATTTTGAGGCTAATTTTCATGGGTCAGAGCTTGTTTTATTATTCATTTTCTAATTTAGGCTAGTTTCTAAAGAATGAAAAAGAAAATGGGTAGTTTTAACTGAAATTAAATGTTGGTTGAGGTTCGATGCTAAACTTGAGTGCAGGAATGATAGTTATTCGCGTAATTTTGCCTTTTCTTTGTAAAATGTTAGTCTATCTGTTTTCAGGGCAAATAGCTGCATTTTTCTTGGAAATTAATCTTATATTAGCTATACATCTGTTTTTATCTTTCAAAGAAATTCCTTTGTCACATTTCTTTGTCAGAGTCGGGCATATTTTTCTCGTAGGCATTTATAGTAAATTGGTTTTCTGTTTTTTTGCTTTGGAATAAACTGCATAAGCATTATAAAAGGTTTCTAGTTGTTCTTTGTGGCAGTGTCTTTGTTTATAGACTTCTTTTCTTTGTATTGATGTTTTCTTAAACAAAGGAAGCCCAGTGTAATTGCTTCTTTGTTGTCTAGCCTGTGAAGAAAGGTGTGATTTATTAGTCGACTAGTTAAAGCTCGCTAGTTAAGATACATACACAAATCCAAGAAGAGTTCAGGAATTTCTGGAAAACATAATAGTTTAGTACAAAGAAAATGTAATGAAGATTCACTGAAAGGTCATTCACACTACACAGATTATGGAAATGCCTTAGGTTTATGTATTGTTCCATCCTGATAGACTTAAAACGTTCACATTAGCAAAATACAACCTGATAGTTGCCAACTCCACGGTATTTTGGCCAAGGCGTGTAAATATTGAAGTTTTAACATCAACATTCTTCAGCTTTTTTCATCGACAAGGTTAAGGTCAAGAAAGAACAAAACCTCTCTTAAATGGAAAATGTGTAAGTTTAAGATAGCTCCATGCTTGTTAGCTTGAGAAAGCAGCAAGTAATTGATAAGAGGAATGATTTAATTGGTAATGATTACAGCATTAATGTAGAAAGATTACATACTAGAGCTATTTCAACCTTCAACTGAAATAGTTGCATTTTGCCTGTTTTCAAGCTTTTGGTTTAAATAAGGCAGTGGAAGATAATGATATGAATCAGTGGTTTAGGGAATTTGGATTAGATTAGATAAAACTTGGTCAGGCAGGGTGTTCAATATTAGCTAGCACCCAGCGAAAATTCGTCATCTGTCGTCCTTTCGATTGCCGGGTACTTAGCAGGACAACAAAGAAAAATATTACTTTTATGCACCATTTAAAGACTTTTGAACATCCTGGTTAGGTATTATTTGAACATCCCTTCCGGTATGTTCAAGAGCAAATGCAAAATGTTTATAACTAGGTAACACGTAATCTTTCTTTTGGGGCATGTTATCCAAATAGGATATCCCTCTAAGAACAGCTAGTGAGTAAGAGCTCCTCTTTTGCCAACAGTAGTGGCATTACTTGTTACAGGCACCTTAGGCTGCGTTCAGAACTCCTTGTCTTGCTCGACCAGACTTGTCCAGGACCAGCAGGACAAGGAGGCCGCATTCGAAACCTCCAAGACCCTTTCTGCCCAGAATGCAACCAGCTATAATGTAAACATTCACTTTTTTTATCATACCGATCTCTTTATTTTACACGCTGCATAGGTTTTGTAACTCTTTTGATGCATTTTTAACTTACCTGCAATTGACAAACACACAAATATCTATTGATAACATCAATAAAGGGCCATAAAATTACCCACCGATATTTTGTGATTACCTGCAACTGTCAGTGTTTGCATACTAAGCTATTGTGACGTCATCACGTCCTGCTCACCCCCCCTTCGCTGGAGGGCGAGATGGACAACTTGTCCAGGACGAGAAAGTAGAGGGTCCTAACAGTCAAGACATCTTGTCCAACTGGTCTGGACGAGCATTTCCAAACACAGCATAACCCCACCCCACTCCCAAATTACATATAAATACAAGTGTTAAACTATTAGGTGGCAAAAGTGCAAATAGGGAAATTAATGATGAACCCTTAGTACTGTTACTGGCCATTATCCCATTTGGTTAATTTTACCCTGGGCACTGCGCAGAGATAGAGGGAAATGGACACAGCCACCTTCTCAAGCATAAGAAATTGTGTTATAAGTTTCCAAGAGCGAATGCGCTATAGGTACAGCTGCAGCAGCCTCATATTTACCACAAAATGTTGAAAATATTGGCTGCATTTCACTGTGCAGACACTAGGGCCACACAGCCAGAGTTCTTAATTTTTGTTTTCTATAAGTTGGCACAAAGTGCCAATAAAGGGTAGTATATTTAGCACAAAAGGAAAACATCTGCATATTGACACACGGACTAAGTCAGCTACTTCCTCACACAGCCATTAATATATTTTCTGTAAGTTGGCATGAAGTATTTGAAGAGGGGTACAGGGGACTCCCTTCCCATCTAGGTAATAGATAGACCGTAGGAAAGGTTAGGTTTAGAATTTTAGGTTCGCACAATGCCCAACAATTTAGGCATGTGCGAATAAACTGTTGGGCAGAGGAAATGTATTTTTTAAAATTTGGTAATTTTGAAGACCGCGACGCACCCTCGCAGAGACTAAGTCGAAAAAATGATGTTTTTCTGCATGAAATCCTATGATTTCATCGATTTTCGGCGTTGTTTCTTTTGCGAATGAATCGTTCAGGAGATCGAGTACCATTTCTCCATCGACGATCTTGATTTGATAGTAGCAGGGGGGCATGAAGTATATCAGGGAAATATGGGGTAAAAACAAGCTTAAATAAGAAGAATAACGATCAAAAATGCGTAAAACTAGCACAAAAAGCGCTTAAAATCGGCCAATGAAACTCTACGGATGTAACCGCATCTTTGAAAGTTTACGACTGACGCGAAATAAATCAAAAATCTACGGGAACCCAACCCACATTTCGGCAAAAAATCTACGGGAATTCACACGTTCCAACCCCCAAAAACGTATTGACCAATAAACCAACCAACCTAATATATCAATATAAATTGCCGTGACTAGGCGTGCCTTCGACACTGCCCGAAGGGTTGATGGGGGGCAAGCCCCCAACACCCCCAGGACACATTCTCTCCACCACGGTATGTACAGCAAGACAGAGCTGCATTCACACCGTAAAATAATAAACCAAATACCTTTATATCCGGAAACGTGAAACTTTCGTTTCTTTGTACTGTTGGATTGCTTCGATTTAATCACCTTTTTCGTCCTTTGGAGCTCTTGATGGGCTCAGATATAAAACTGGGATGGTTACTGAAGTCGAATTATTCTTCTATGCCACTGTAAAGGTCTTAAAAAAAGAACCCAGAATCAACACAACACTGGAAACGCAACATTTCTCACCGGCTTTCAATCTCGAAATGAGCGGGTTGGTGAGCTGTCAACCTGTGGCTGGCGCAAGAAAGTGTGAAACACTCGATGCGCAGGATTCGATATGAGGGTATAGATAAATATTAAAATATGCAATTGTAGTATAATAACATTACTAAAAGACTTTAAAGGTATAAATGCGTACCAGCAGACACAGATAATTAGCAAATATCGTTTTGACAAGCGCGTAATGATACACGGACTAGTTCGCGAACGCAAAAATGCGTTCGTGGGTCAGTGTCGTGTTTTCCTAGCAAGGTAAACAAGCTCAACTTTGAATTTGAAAGGCGGCGGCGTTATATTTTCCTCATTCAGCGGTGACTATAAGGCCGGTGCATCTTAAACTATACGTATTTTTCCCGCTCTATAATGTCCATTTTCCTCTATCTACGCGCGTCGCGGTCTTCAACCTCTACCATGTGCGAATAAACTGTTGGGCAGAGGAAATGTATTTTTTTAGGCATGTGCGAATAAACTGTTGGGCAGAGGAAATGTATTTTTTAAAATCTGGGTTGGGACTTCTGAAGGGTGCATCACTCAATAACGAAACTGCTAATTATTAGTACCATGGTTATTTGGGTAAATATATGTACAAGTAAAATTTTCAGTGATCCTGTTAGTATATTTTAGAAGTATAGGTAGTTATTCAGCAAAAGTAAATATAAATTTTATGATCATCTTATATTTTGGCCACAGAAGACAAATCCTTCTTAAGCAAGATCAAAGCATCAAGTAATTCTGTGGCTTCCAGACATGGTGCTCAAACTATTGTCCGTTGTGCATATTTTGACAGGGTAGAGCTGCAGTCTCTAGAATATATGGTGAAAGTATGTGTCCAAGAGTGACAAGTCTAGATATGATGGCATTTCTTGATGGCATAGGTAATTACCGAAATGTGTGTTTAATTATAGTTTATATACTTATGATTATTTCTGTTTCGTTTGCAAACTTTTGGAATTCAGTTAGAGAAGTATTTATTTATAATATACTAATTTTCGGGGTGGGAGTGTAATCCAGAATCTCCCATACAGGTACATTTCTCTCTTCATTTGATATTTATTCAATTTCAAGTACATTTTTTTTAAAGATCTCAATATTAGGTATTCAACAAATAAAAGTTTAGGTATGTAGTTAGCTTTTGAAGTCCCTCATTATAGAAATGAAATTGTAATAGGTTGTGAAGTTGTTAAGGATTAGTGGCTTTCAATTTAATAAATAAAAAGTAAACAACATGGTAAATACAGTTTTCTGTGACAGCAACACTAACCCACAATTATTTGACAAATTAGGGGTGAAAAACTTGCTGTTGTAGGGGGAAACTCAGGGTGCATAATTTTTTATTCTGCTTTCTTTTACTTTCCTATTCTTGTTTCAGTGCTTTCTTTTTGTTTGGTTTTCCCTTTCTGCCTCTCTGACTAATACAGTAATGAGGAATTTGCTGCTGTAAAATATGCTAGGTTTGGCCTGTATAGTAACATTTTATTAGTGTCTGTATGAATTTGATAGGTAAAGTTTTTATTTTTAAGAATTTTGCAAAGTTGCCTTCTGGTTAAACTTCAAGCCTAATTTTTAACATTTGCAAAGATCTCTCCTGGGGAAAGTTTTAAAGAACTAACTTGAACTTCAGTCTTTATTCTTTTGCATGGATGTAATTAAGCCTGTTACTTCAAATTCATTTGCTGTAGCCAACTAACTATTGAGGGATATATCTTGACTCCTATTAGTATTATTGAAAATAATGCATATTTGGGTGTTTTTTTATCCACATTTATTATCATCATCATTATCATTATTAAACATTTTATCTTCTCTTCCCTTGGTTTCTTTTACTGTATATTAAAGACCTGGGTAAACAAAGTAAAAAAAATCTACACAATATCAAATCTTAAAATGACTGTAATAAGGTACACAGGTCATTGACCCTTGTGACTTATTAATTTTGTCAGGCAGCTGTTGCTTGAGTATTTTTCTCAACCTCTTTTTTGAAGTGAGGAAAAGATTAGAGTATATTTGGTAAGATTGACTTGTAATAATGTTGCAAATCATCTTTATGTTAGATTAAACATTCTTGGTTGTGAAGTTCTGTATAGGTATATGGATTGAGACTAAAACTGGAGCCCATGTAATTCAAAGATGGAGTGAATATGTCACTGTGAAATAGAATTAACCATCATTTGTCTTCATTTGTAAATGTGACTTCAGGCTGATGACATTGTCATAGTAACAACTCTGTTTTAGTGGTCGGAAAAAGAGTTAACACTTTATGAAATAGAAGATGAATTGTTGTAGTTCTGAAAACCTCTTAAACAGTAATACAGCAGTTTGCTTACCCATAATTTGTTAAATTTAGACAAGATTTAGACTAATTCCTTGTTCATTGACAACTTGTAGCCATAGAAGTCAGAAAGTAAAACCATTTATATAATCAAAGCTGTCCTGTAATTGGATGTGACACTGCAGTAGTGCTCAGTTTTTTCTGCAATTCAAATTATAGTTGTTAGTTGGAAGAGCCTATCTGTCTGTGAAGATACTGACAGCAGTTTCAGATTTGGGAAGGTCATGGTCTTATTGTATTTAAAATTATAATTGAAATTATAATTGAACAAGAATAAGGAAAAGTGGAATGCAGTCCTTTGAATTGGGATCTCACTGAAACGGGCATGTGCAACTCTGTATGTTTGGGGGGGGGGTTGTATGTATAAAGTCAATTGCCATTGTAAAGTTTTCATTTCATCTCAAGTAGTTTAGTATCACATTTTCTTCTGTATTCTTACCATATACTTTGTTCTTTTTAAGTATTATGTATGTATGCAGTTTTTTTCAGGTATTTTTTTCCAAGGGATGTATACAGGTTGTCTTCTGGCGATCATTCACAAGTGATGAAATGTTTGGCTGACTAGGTACCTAGAGCTGTGCCTAGCAATATATAATGGCTATCACAGTCCTAGTTACCTAGTGGAGCAAACAGAAAGCTGCTAGACTTGACTGGGACAGGATGCTGTATGGAAATCATTGCCACGATAATTTTATGATGGATGAAAGAAATCATTTTATTTGAATAATTAAAAATTATAAAGAAAAAAATTGTACTATCATTTGAGGGGGGAAATGCTCTCTGCTACAGTATGACCCTGATCATATGCATATCAAATTTTAAGATACAGATTTTTAAGAAATAGAAACAAAGATGTTTGTGTGTGCATCTATATATACGTACATACACAGAAGTTACAGAAATGAATATCACCAACTTGGCAAAGATACTAATTAAAAATGTAAAGAATAATTGAATGAAACAAATGTGCATATAAAGGGAGTTACTGGTAGGGATGCATTGACATATATATAGTTGGGTAGCATGCTGGCTGCTGTGGTGGATATGTGTTCTTGGTCATAGCACCACAGGATTCAGCATAATATTCAATAGTTAGCAGCAGAGCCAACAGTAGTGTACTTAAATATAAGTACTGTTATTAGTCTGTGATATTCTGTATTTTGATTTTTGCAAAAGGTTTTGAAAGAGTGCAAATTTGGCTGGGAAAAATCCCTTTGGGGTATAAAGGAAGGAGGTTAATGTATCATCAAGTAATACCTAGACCCAAGTACACATTTTTTCAAGTTCCTCGTGAGTTAACATACTTCATGAGTATTTATCAGGTCATCAAATTTTGTGTGATGTCTGGTTGCAGTTGCAAAATTCGTTGACTCAAGACTAGTTTGGCTAAAGATTTACAGTTTCCTGGATGAGTTGAGTATTTACACAGTTGACCAGAAAACACTAGCCTCCTCCTCCTTTATAGGTTTGAAATTTCTAAACCTTTTGTAACAAATCTGTTGAATAAATTTAAGCATTTGTTTTGTTATAGGATTTGTTAACTTGTAACAACCTTTCACACATTGTAATTGAAGTAGAAGTAAGTTTTATAAAAGATGATATAACAAGAAGCAAATAAAACATATAAAATCTTTATGCTATACAACTTTGGATATGGTTTCTCTATGCTAAATGTATTTACATGCCAGTATTGTGTTGGCAGGTATTGGTTTTTGCTGCTTTATATATTCATTTTTGTTTAGGGGGTAATGTAATCTTCATTATTGGTGTAGAATTTTGTTTTTATACATTATCATCACCTGGCCAGACTTAACAGGGGGGGGGGGTCAGACTGAAAAGAGTAAGCAGTAGTGGTCAGATTTTTATCCCTTTTCTTTTTCTATTATTGGAAAAAAATAGGTTTGGTTGCCATACATTGACATTGCTGGCAACTTGCCCAAAATTGCACAGAGGTTGTATTACAGAAAATTTAAAATTAAGGAAAAAATAAGATATACAACCAAATGTTCCATATTTGTTTCTCCTTGCATCAAGTTATTTATTACATAGAGATATGATTAGGAGTCTGTGCAAGGAAAGTAAGCTATTTCCATGTGGATAAAGCAAATTAAATTACAAATATGGACTTTGGAGAATGGCCAGTTTACACAATAACTGTCACTCCATAAAAGTGTTCGCGTGTGCCTGGGATGTTGGCTACTTACATAACTCAGTGCTGTATTTTTTGGTACTGCAATTTCCATGGCACAACCAGAACCGACGGTTAAAACCATAAACAACTATTGAGTAACCTGGTGTGTGGGGGGGGGGGTTAAACATATTGAACATGTTGAACATGTTTCCTGTGTGTTTTGAGAGAAGCAAAAGTAGTCTTTATCTGGTTTTATGCAATTTAGATAACAGAATAATTTTGTATTTCTGTTTGTATTTCATGGTGTAGGATATCAACAACAGGTTCAGCATTATTTATCAAACTAAAACCTAACAAGCTCTCCAGCCTGTTTGTACCTCCAGCTGTACTACAAAGTAAAGTTTGATTGCTGGCATTTGAGGAGCGTGGTTTTATGTACCAGAAATTTTATATTTCATTGTCATTATCTCGAATACCAGTGCATAATTGAAAAACTTCAGTAACCCCTTTAGTATATGATTCAAAAAGGAGGGAAATTGCCATGGAGTACAAAAACAAAAGACAAATTGATATAATAGTAAATGTTTTTGCATTTATAAGTTTCTTGAGCATAGGTAGTGAAAAGATGACAGTATGTCATGAAATAATAATTATATTGTATGTGGAGGTGAAAGATGCTTCACACCACCAGAATTACAGCCTTCAAACTCATTTATATAATTCACAAAAAGATAGATGCAGGAAAGCATGATTCAGTGATTGGCTCAGGCTGAGAACCCATAAGAGAAGTGGTGGTATGGGGGTTGATAGAGGTGTGGCTGATGGAAACTTGCCAAGCTGTACATTTCATTCATAACAACAACAAAAAGTCGTGGGAAGAAATCCCAATAGTTTTTAACAAGCCTTTCATGATTGAGGCAATTTTATTATTATTATTAATGAAATTGAAATTTAGTTAATGATGAAAATATATCTATTAATGATTATTTTTTAAAAGTACTAGATTTATTATTTTACTTGCTTATTCCTTTATCCATTTATTTGTCTACTTATTTATATTGGTAAGAGTGAATATTTTCATTTGTTAAACTTCACTAAGGAACCTAAATATAAATGTTTACATACAGTATAGAAGTCTTCTATCCTGCTCCCTCCTGTATCTCTCCTCTTCGTTTCAGTACCCATTCTTTTGGTTGTTTTTGGATTGATCCTCACTAGTCATTTGTATCACACAATATAATTTCAAAAATGTTCTAATGCACAAGAATAACACATTTCCTCTCTATCTCCAGTGAAGCAGACGGAGTACCCAGTACAGCTCTAAGAGAGATAGCCTTACTCAAGGAACTCGACCATGATAATATTGTACGACTGCTGGATGTGGTGTATGGGGACCACAAGCTGTACATGGTGTTTGAGTATCTGAATCAGGTGAGTTGCACTTACATTACGTGTGTTAGGTTTACATAGTCCTGTCCACACTCGGGTGGGAAATGAAAGTCAAGTAAGGGACATAACCCATCCATAAGCTCGTGGATTGCAATAAAAATTAAAGTTGACAATTGTTCTCTATTATTCTTTGGTGTTGAATTTGAATACAATCCAACAGTCCTTTGTATGGTTATTTTCTTGAGTCAGTGGAATGAACTATAGCTTATGTACATGAAAAGAGATAGTGGTTAAGCAAAATTTAAATGTTTAATTTTCAGTAGGTTTTATTAATGATTGTTCTCTTTTTTGCAATGCTATCATCAAAGGATTCACAGTAGATGGTAAGATTTTAATTTTTTAAAGGCCATATCCTTAAAAGTTTTTGTATCAGAATGTTGGTGCCAAGTAATTTTTTCTTGCGCCTTGTAATTATCTATGGGGGACGGATTATGGATGAAGGTGTCAAACCTATCAACTGAGGTTGAGGAAAATTGTGATGAATTAGTCTAATGAAAGTAGTGATGGCAGATCTTAAATAATACCATATAAATGTGTTAGGATCTAACTCTAAGACTTTTTAGAATCTGTATTTTGATTAAGAAAAAGTACTGTCTATGAACTGATTGAATGGCAGTGTGCTGTGTAGTCTAGGCTGCTAAGCATATGATGATTGTTATCATTGCACACTGTTGGGTGAAATTTGAAAAGTATTGATAATGATAAAGAATAAGTGATGATAAATGTGGAATGGCAAAGTACTTACTGGTTAATCTTTTAAACTTCAAGGATCTGAAGAAGCTCTTTGATGAAAGCCGTGGTGGATTGCCATTGGACCTTGTGAGGAGTTATATGCAGCAGCTTTTACGAGGCATTGCATTCTGTCATGCTAATCGTATTCTCCATCGAGATCTGAAGCCACAGAACCTGCTTATAGATGCAAGAGGTACTGTTTCTCAGTTTTTATCTTAAGAATTTTAATTAGCTTTACAATATTTGTTTGTATTTTTTAAAGTAATATGAAGATAGATGACCATTAATTTCTTGTGAAAATTAGATTTGTAATTGTCATGTAAATGTATGCAGTGAATACCTCATCCTCAGAACTATTTTATATAGTAAAATCTAAAACCTGTTGCCATTCAAATATATAGAGATATAGTGTAACTATTCAAAAGGGAAAGAACAAAAGTATCAACACATCTGTATATTCATTATGATTTATTAGTTTAATAAATATACTAGATGCCATTATAGTATTTAGAGGACCAAAAATTACCCCTTGAGAGGTTGAATCACAAAGTAACCATTCAAATAAAGGAATGTAACTGAGTACATATGTATGTATTTGATAAGTCTGAAGTTGTGATGATACTGATGCAGTTGCACAAAGACTAATTCAGCCATCTACCTGTACAAAAGAGGTTCAAAAGTGGTTGTCCACATTCAAAGCTCTTGCTTACTTTTTATTGGAGTACTAAGTTGATATTTAGATATCTCGCTGGCGGGACGCCCAGCAATGTTTATCTTTTTCGGGTGTCTTGTATATGGGACACCCGTCACTAATGGGTTAAAGCTCTGAATAATGCATAATTCCTTTCATGGCTGTTGATTACAGCTACGTAGGACAAGTCATTTATGTCATTGCTTGAGGGAGAAATGGAAGTGTAATGTACTGGCAGGCTAATATTATTATAAAAGGGGCAATATTTAACGCATAATCATTTGGTTGCTATCAATAGAAAATGACATACACCAAGTGAAAAGAAAAAAAATCACACTTTGTTGATAAAGATTGGCAAGACCAGTTGAACCTGAAATAAGCCTTGGAGTCAAACCCAGTTGGCTGCACATACTCCCTGAGTAAAGGCCAGGTACTCCCCAAAGTCTGTTAGAGGCATTGGGTTGATATACAATTAGGCAAAGATCACAGATATGATAATTCACAAATATTAATTCAGTCATTTTTAAAAAGTGTTACTGAAAACAGATTGATAATTTAACTAATTAATATTTTTAAAACTAGTCTTATTTTTTTATTCTTTATTTTCTAGGGTCAATCAAACTGGCAGATTTTGGATTAGCAAGAGCTTTTTGTCTGCCTTTGAGAGTGTACACACATGAAGTTGTAACCTTGTGGTACCGTGCTCCAGAGATTCTCCTTGGTGCCAAAAACTATTGTACTGCAGTTGATATGTGGAGTCTGGGTGCCATTTTTGCCGAGATGGTAAGGAATTTCTTCATGTGCAAGTATATATGCTGTGGAGAAAGTGTTTAAAGTTTCAGCAAATTGCTGTTCTCAAATTGTAAAACATAATTAAGACTATTATAAATGGATATAAAATTGGATCAGCATAATATTGTTATACAAACTTAAAAATGACTAATAACTGCTTTCCATCACAGTTGACAAGGAAAGCACTTTTCCCTGGCGATTCAGAAATAGACCAGCTGTTCCGTATCTTCCGTACGCTGGGAACTCCCGGAGAGGAAGATTGGCCAGGGGTGACCCAGCTCCCCGATTATAAGAGTTCATTTCCAAGGTGGGAGGTTGATGCCGAAAGTTCCATAGCCCAGCTGGTTCCATTGTTAAATGAAGAGGGACGCTGCTTACTCTTGGTAATTATGATGTTGATGCTTTTTAAGTCACATAACCGCAGATGTTGGCACGGACAAAGAGAATAAGAGTTTGTGCGTGTATAAATAAATTTACAAATATGCATTGAAAATTTATGAAAAAGATAGTGTTATATTTGCAATTAAGTATGTGTTTATAATTTTAATTTTGAGGTAAATATTTAAAAGGCAGATAAGGTTATGGGACAAGTCTTAAAGGGATTGGCAACATTCCATAATGTATCCTCATTCCTGTTCAATGAAACAATGCCTCCATGACCCTATATAAGCAAACAACCCAAATAGTAGTCCGTAGATAACCTGCATCGTGGAAGTAATCATCCTCACTGCTGCTCTCTGCAAGCTATTACCTTATTAAGTGCTGTGGGGTGATGGTAACTGAACTGAAACCGTCATATTAGAAATAAAAAGATTTTTGAGAAAGAATAATAAGTGTTAGAACCTCACTTTATTTATAATAGTCAGCCACACATTATAGTAGCACACTTTTATATATTAGAGATCATTAGTGTCACAAGTTCAAATAAATTACTCTTGTTTATCTCACTTTTCCAGGCTATGCTGAAGTATGACCCACGGCAGCGAATAACTGCAAAGTCGGCCCTCTATCACCCATTCTTCGAGCCTCTTGCATCTGCTGGCCAAGTGCTTGTCCCGCCAAATCTTAGGTGATCAGAAACTAGGCATTCAAGATTTTTTTTCTATAAGGAGTAATTATGCAAAAAAAAAAAATGTTGCTTATAATTTTTTTAATGTGTATCAAGTGTAGAATTTTGTATGGAGAACCATTTATTTATATGGGTTTATACTATTCTTGCATTTTGATATTTTGACTGTATGTATATATGTCTAGAGTTTTTGGGCATTACTGTGCTTTTTATATAGAATACAAATAGCTTTTTTACCCAGAGTTCTAAGAATCTTTCCTCTTTATATATACTGATATTTGTAAATATATTATATAAGGTCCAAGCTTTTGCGCTTTTATATTGAGAAAGAAAGTTAATTTTACCAAAAGTTCCAGGATCTTTTTCAAGGAAGGGAATTGTTATTTTTGCAAAAAGTTTCAAGTCCTTTATTTTATTATGAAGTCAATTATAAATTGAGAAAACCATGTATTTTTTAAATCTATCAAGTCTGGCTGTGAATATTAGAATAAGAAATAATATTTTACATATTCTTTCATTGACCTAATGTATTAAACTCTTTTTGAGTGTGTGTTTGTGTATGACAATTTAAATTTTTCTTTTCACAATACAAAAATATTGCCTTGTGCCTCAGCCCTTGCCTTAATTAATTTTGCATGGCCTTCTCACCCTGCATCCCTTTCTTCTGTCCATTTCCTAAGGTGAATGAAAGGCTGGCTCTGTGTCAGTCATGAACTGCCTCTGGGAACCATGGGTATGGTATTCCTTAGGTTAATCACTTAGCCCATACCCCTTATGGGGTTGTCCATTTCTTTTTCCCACTTATTTCAGGCTCACCATGGCCATTAATAAAGATGTTTTACCCTTAATTAGGGACATTAAGGCTTGTCCCTTCATCAAATATCTTATTTAAATTTGATTTCATTGGTTTTCTGACCCCCACCTCTCCTTTGGTCACAATAGTGCTATATGACCTTAGATGTCTAGCACATTTAATTTCCTTCAACCATAAACCATTCCTTTGCCTATGGCTCCGACCACTGATCTTAATAACCCCTCCTCAATGTGTATTGACAACTCCATTCTAAACCATCCACCCCAAGCAGAAAGCACCCCTTCCTCTCTCCCAACATTCTCCACTCCATCTACTGTAAAGTCTTCTTTATTAACAACCCCCTTTCCCCTCATTACTACAATTCATCCGTATTGCCCTCCTTCCCACAATACTACCTCATCCCAAACCACCCCATCTTCCTCCTGCCCTCGTCCTTTTACTACCTCCACCTCTGCAGACCTATTGATTACTCTCTCTGGCCCTGCAAAGTGGGATGATTCTTTGTGATTCCCCCTACAGCCCCTTACTTTAACAGTACCCTTCTCTTCTAACGATGTCCAAAAACAAGAAGCAAAGTTTCCTTTTGCAGTTATTCTGATCGGTCTTGCCTTGTGACAGTTACGTTGGAGTACCAAGCTTGTGCAGTATCCACCCTGACTGACCTCATTGGCAAACCTATTCCTGCCGAACCTCGCTCCTCTCTTAATACTTGTACCAGAACTATTTCTGTCTCCTTGACTGTTTGCCCTATGAACAACAAAAAATGGTGTTGTATATATCATTGACCATGATGCAGTGGAAGTACAGTGCTACACTATTCCTCCCTGAGGACAGCATAAGTCTTGCACCAGTATTGCCCAGATTAGTTTCCTTAGACATGACCTCCCCATGAAGTTTATATGGATAGTGTGTCCTGCCCCATCCAACCTTACAACCCCCTTCCTTGTTAGTGCCAGAAATGTTGGCATTTTGGCCACCTAGCCAAACACCCAGCCTGCTGCCCATTAAGTGCCTGACCATTCAAATTGTGCCCATGTTTGGCATTTACTTGAATTAAGTGCTGGTTATGCAAATTGCCCTGCTCTGAAGGTGCCAACTGCGGTGGCTCCCATACTGAATTTTATAGGAGCTGCCCTGCTTACAAGCTCAAATCTGAGGTAGCAGTTCTCGGATTCAAACTAGGCCTCACTCTACTTGAGTCTAGATAGGAGACACAACAACAAGGTTTTTCTCTCTTGTCTAATCTAAATCAGTCCTCCACTCTGCTTGACCCCATCTTCAAAAGACGTCTCTGCATCCCCCCCCCCCAGTATCTCTTATCTCTACTTCTCCTCTCTCCCAGTCAAATTTCTTTTCCAATCTAAATCCAGATACTCTAATCTCTACCACTTCTTCAATGCCTACCCCTCCTCCTCCTCACTTGACCTGTCGCACCAGACAACTTAAACATTCAACTCCATTTTCGCCTTCCACATCCTCTCCTATAATCTCCTTTTCCTCTGCTCTTTGAACATCCATCACTTCTCCTCAAGAAATCCTTTGTTTCCCAGACCTCCCCACCCAAATCACCTCCAGATACTCTTGATGAAGACCTCCAAAAATTTCTAGATATGACCCAAGAAAATGTTCTGCTCCCTTGTCCACCCTCCAATCCCTCTGATCGTAGTCCCTCTACATTCAAAGTATTTGGCGATATCCATCCTCCTTACCCGTCTCTCTTCTACTCTTTCCCAACAAATCCCATCATGTACACCATCCTTCTTCATTTCTCAATATCCTTACCTCTCCCACCTGGAGACTCACAGCCATGGCATGTACATACATGCCATCCGGCAGCTAGTTGTTAACCATCACAAGGGCCAAAGAGGTTTCATTTGAAAGACCAAAAGCAGCACTGAAAGAGTTTAAGAGGGACCATTAAAATGGTATAAATGACATTTTGAAAGGGTGAAAAAATCAAATGAAGAGCCAAAGGTCCACCACCCTTGGAATGGCCAAAGGGGCACCGTCATCTAGGTAGTGGCAGTGCTACTGAAAGAAGTTAGGTTGATTTACAAATTCTAAATTAGGATGGGAATAAATTACAACATTACTAATCAAATTTTTATTTTTTTTTTGCATAGGAGGCAAAAAAGGACTTTGTAGAAAGATTATACCTGTAAGAAACTACTTTCGTTGAACTAAAAGCATTATCATTACATCTCAGTACAAATGAGACATGCTGGGTTAAGTAACTATTCATATTACAAGAAAAGGAGAAATCCTAATTAAACTTAAAGTAATGGTTGATGAAACTGTTGCCAAAAATGAGTAAGTGGCAACTACTAACATCAAATTTTACAATATAATTTCCAAGGCCTTTCTGATGCTACTGAAGACAGAATGGAGATGTAGTAATCAAAATTTAATTTTGTATAGCATGAATAGATATATTTATCTAATAATATAACCTTGCTTTCATTAATCCAGAGAGGTATAATATGTATTTTATATGTAATGCCATGAAATATCTTAATTTTGCCATAGTTTTTAATTTTTCATTCCTCAATTCAAATAATGTTACATATTTCATACTGCATATAAATTCCAACCACCCAATGTAAATTCATCAAAAAATTAAAAGCAAATATTACATAATCTTTGGCCTTTATGATAAAATACAGTGCATCAAATATTATTACTAGGGAATCTTGAAAGTGGACATAATATTCAAACCAGCTGCAGTTCAGCAATTATTCAACCTTAAAATTCAGTTTGCTTTTATGCAAAAAGAAAGATAAAAAAATAATAATAATTATAATGAAAAATCTGCAGAATGCAACTCTAGTAATGCACATGTTAAATTCTAACCAAAACTTAATATATTACAACCCAAATCTTTGGTATGATGTATATTTCTCTTTTGAGAAAGAATGGAACTTCAAATCTGCTATGTGGTATGTCAGAAAATATATACATCATATAGTGAACTATAAATGCACTTTTAATCCATCATACAAATGCATATATGAATTTATATTTTTCCCTTTTTTGTACTAATTACATTTTAGCACTTGTGAAGGCACTGGGATCAAATATGTAAAGTACAGTATATGTTTTCCAACAACAAAATCTTTTTGCAAAGTGTTCTGATGCCAAGCAATATCTCAGACTTAACTACTTGCATAGCCAACTGCAATACTTAACAAGAAATATATATTAAGATAATAAAAGTGGACATGGCAGTAATTAAAAACTGCTTCATAAAAAATACATAAATATCAACAATAATAACAATAACAACAGGAATAATAATATTAATAATCAAACACGAACAATTAGCTGCTACTCAAATTAGAGCTATTTTTTCTTAAATCTTTACGACAAAGATAACATAACAACAACTGATTTACATTAATAAACCTTTACATGAATTTACAATCAACTATTTTCAACAACATACTCAAAAAAAAAAAAAAGTGGAATGTTACCATGACAAATATGACATTAAAAAAAAAAAATAGAAAGAGTATAATATTACTGAAAAACAAACTGCTTCCAAATTTATCAAAATCAATAATAAAAATAACCAGCAACCATTTTTTCTTTAATTTACAGATCTTCCCTTGTGTTAGTTTAAATGTATAAATGACATGAACCTGAGTAGGACAGAAACAAGGGAAGATCTTAAATCCTTTATACCAATAAAACGAGCAGCCAAGATATCCTTGTACACTATGGCATAGGGTGAGTTGTACTGCTTGTGATTCTAAGATTTAAATGTGTGGAGATCAAATTTCTTTTAAATTCATTGATAACCAATGACAGTTTCTCAGATTATATTTTTATGATTATCATTCTCTTTCTGTGTGTGTGTGTGTGTGTGTGTGTGTGTGTGTGTGTGTGTGTGTGTGTGTGTGTGTGTGTGTGTGTGTGTGTGTGTGTGTGTGTGTGTGTGTGTGTTGTGTGTGTGTGTGTGTTGTGTGTGTGTGTCTGTGTCTGTCTGTGTGTCTGTCTGTGTCTGTCTGTGTCTGTCTGTGTCTGTGTCTGTCTGTGTCTGTCTGTGTCTGTCTGTGTCTGTGTCTGTGTCTCTGTATGTGTACTATGTGTATACACCACACACACACACACACACACACACACACACACACACACACACACACACACACACACACACACACACACACACACACACACACACACACACATATATATGAAATTGATTATCAATTAGTTCCATTGAAAAAAAAATCTCCAAGTTCAGTAATGAAAAAGGAAGCATTTCATTTCAGAGAATTAATGTAAATATAAATTGCACTATTCTCTAAAAAACATCCCTTCTAAAGTCAATACACTATAGTATAAAGTACTAAAAAAATCAAAAGCAATGAAGACTTTACCTTTGGCAATATATCTGGAAGCAATCTTAAAAAGGCAATAAAATGCAATGGCCTATTCAAACCATAAGCCTTGTTAAGTAGAAGTCAGTATATTAATAATCTACAGAGAAAAATATTACAATGATATTTCAAAAATGCAAAGCCAAGCTAGGACAAAATTCACCCTTTATATCATTATTACTATTACCATTTTGTCACAACCTTTCACTGATTTCCTCAAGAAAATAATGTACCTGGTGGCATATATGACATACTCTAAGAAAAAAAGTCCCACAAACTAGCCTGGCTCCTATTCATAAAGGAAGGGCCTCTTTCTCTCCTGAATATGCCCTTTTGAAATGAGTGTGCATTTATTATGCCTGTGTGTCGTATATGCCATCAAATGCAGTATTCTTTTGCTTTCCAAAATGATTTTTCTAAATTCTCACAATTTCCCTGATCCATTTTGGGGATGTCTTACTTGGTATCTT
>NW_020870940.1:610224-612724 GCF_003789085.1 Penaeus vannamei
TGGTGTGTGTATGATGTATTAGTATGTGATGTAAATGTAGTATATGTGAGTGTTATTTGTACATGTATTGAATTATATGTTAAATGTAAAATTAATATGCCGTACACGTAACCATTAATAATTCATGTGTACTAATTATACTCAAACTATTACCATATACATCGATGATGTATGGTGATAACTAATAATCATATTGATGATAAATTATATTTATATATATGCACACACACCCATAAACACACTCACACACACACACACGTGTGTACGTGTGTGTGTTTGTAAGTGTATACACTTAAAACGAGTCCTGATGATACTAAGCATATATCCATTACGATTTATTTATCATCCAGGGTTGGAGTGACGGGATCCTTGATGAGAAATAGACAGTAGGAGTTATTCTTAATCATCGTAATTTGTATTATTTCTGCTTACATAGTAAGCTATGTAGGACCGAGAATATAGATGAAGATGGTAATTGTCATATAATATTAGTTTAGATATCGTCAATCTCGATACTCATCAAATAGTTAAGACACTCTCATAAGAACATCATTTTAATTATTTTTCCTTAAAGGCTGGTAGCAGATTTTCTATTATGTTAGATGTAACGAATAAAAATAAATAAGGGAGTCGTGGTCTTAAAATAAGATTAAGAACTCATAGTGGCTATAACCTAAAGCTACAAACTTAATGTAATTGTAAGGTATAGTATGGGACACTACTTTCACTTGAGTTTTTTTAAAAGAATATAAAATAAATAAATATAATTCAAAATAAGGTGAATTAAAAGGTTTAGTGAATTTATTTGTAAGAAATTAAATACGTCTAAGAGAATAATAATGAGCTTCTCGAATTTTGGATGATCTATGTAACTTGTAGTAAATAATGTTTATTATATTTCTTAAATATGCTCCACATTAATAATTATCTTATTTAAACAAATAATTATCCTCATTAGTAAGTAACCATTACTACATAATCATGATAATAACTTCTAATAACAAATGGATGTAGTATATAATATAATGATTATATTTAACATTATAAGTACTGATTAAAACGCACTATTTAGGGGAAGATCAGAAAATACTAATAAACATAGTATAGAGAATAGGATAGAAGGTGAGGGGAAAGAAGAGATATAGGACCGAGGAGGACGAACTCACGTAAGATGAGTCGATGAAGAAAGAGTAGACAGACGAAGGAGTAAAGGATCTAAAAGGGAAAATAAAAGAAGTTGAGAGCGTGTGGTGTTGACAGCTGTTAGCATAGAGATGGGTGAATGAAATGAAATTGTGAGGTGCTATGTAGTAGACAGAGAGAGCATGAGTAAGATGAGAGAGAGAAGCACTAGGTGGTAGTAGAGAGGTAGGATAAGAGATTGTATATAAGAGACTAGTAGAAGGATAACAGAGCAGATAGAGAGAGATTTACGGAGAGAGGAGTTGGACGGTAACGAACTGAGAGCGCAATGCAGTATTGAGGATAACGGGGACGCAGAGTATAAGTGAGAGTGGTATAAAATTCCTCGAAAGTAGAAAGCGATGTGAGCTGATGGGCGCCGATAGGATAGAGGAGTGAGAAGCTACAGGAGGGAGAGGATTATTAGCGAAAAGCCGAGAGAGGAGAGAGAGATACGACAACATCGAGTGCGATAGAAGAGGAAAAGAAGAGAGTATCGAGGAGAGAGAGAGAGAGAGGAGAGGAGAAGGAGAGGAAGATTGTGTCTTTCGTAGATTGATGAGTATGTCGACTATGTCGCTTAGAGTGAGGTGAGACGTGAAGAGAAGATGTAGTAGAGCGACATTAGAGGAGAAATAGAAGAGTGCGTATGGACGAGAGAATGTGAGTGAAAAGAGAAGCAGGATGAAGGTCCAAAGAGAGAATGCGATGCAAGTGATAAAGGAGGATATAGGAAGTGACAGTGAGAAGCGACGCGAGAATGTGACCACGAGAGTGAAAGAGAGAGAGAGCGAAAGAGACTGAGTGAGAGCGAAAGAGAGTGCAGGAAGAGAAGGAAAGAGCAGAGTGATAAGACAGAGATAGTAGCTAAGACGAGCTGAATGAAATATGAGTAGAGACAACCTGTATCATAATGAGTCGTGGAGTGCAAAGGAAGAAGTTAGTAGCTGACAACAGTAGCTGAGAGAGAGAGAGAGAGAAGAAGAGAGAGAGAGAGAGAGAAACAAGGATGGCAGAGATAGATAGGCAGACTAAAAGAAAGCACGAGATTTAGTAAGAGTGAGAGAGAGAGAACAAAACAGATAGCGAGCGAAAGGCATGGCACAGTCAGTGAGAAGTTGTAAGATTAAGATGAGTCCCCACATATGAGAAAGAAGCATGTGAGACACGCGGGAAGCTGTGCCGCTCACTCGAGAGGTCAGACTCTGACTTAGGCTCGCTCGCTCCAAGCCTCACAAACAAGAAACGAAAACCACTGGCTTCACACTCCATCGGAATGTGCTACCTAGATAGTCTGTATATGTGTACATTTCAAGCT
>NW_020870940.1:622724-625224 GCF_003789085.1 Penaeus vannamei
TTCTTGCTCCCTTACTGAAGGCCACTTCAATCTTAGAAAGTGAGGAATGCATCTTTACATCAATATATGATATAATGTCATATACATAAAATATTTACTTGTTTGTTTGAACTGGCCATGAATCAAGCTCATATTAGAAAATAAATGCCCCAAATAGCTAACATATATCTAAAATGCTCATTATTTATAGTAAACAAAATCTAACAAATCATATCTAAAACTTTCCCCATGCTTAATATAACAATAATATTGACCTGATGCCTCCCTGAAAATGTAGTGGTAACTGTTGTTTTGTTTTGCAACATGTCTCTGCACATGGATGGCTCCTCAAATGCTCAGCCACCAAGAAGTCAATTTCACCTTTCCTTCAGATTTGATTTGCTTTTTTCTAATTTTACTAATGCTATCAAGATCTATGCTCTTTTCATCATTATAAACATTATAGTTATCATAGTGTTATTTACATTACTAATAGCAATATGATAAGAGAAAAGGTGAGCAGGTGAGATAGGCAGTACTAATAACTGACTCCCTTGTGGCCAAGCACTTGCAAAGTCATCTATGAGTAAAGAAAATTAATAAAGCAAACTCATCGGGCATGCCATATTTGCACATGCAATCTCTGCCAGGGATGGCATGTACATGTTCTAGTACAGCAAAACACAAAACCTATGGAAAATACAGACCTATTTTTAAGACATGACACTACTCACCTCCACAGTAGGATTAAATATATTCTTTGGAGGACTATGCCATTTGGTCTTTTCTTTCACTTCCTCACATGCATTAGTGTCATCTCTCTTGACAAAGCATTTCAGATCTTCACACACAACCTTGCCAGCTTTCTTTCTTGAACTGTTTTTGTCTGGGTGGGAGTCACTGTTGATGGAATTTTCTCCTGTTTGATCCTTTCCTTCTTTATTTGTTAGCCTTTCTGCACCTTCTCCCATTACCTTTTTTTGATTTTCAGCATGATCAACCTTAGTTCTGACTGAAATATTTGTTACTCGCTGGCTAACATTGTCTGCAGTTTGCCAAGTAAAGTCTGGTCTTTCGGCAAGTACTTTATCCTTGAGTGGGTACACTGGGGGTGTGAAAGGCAGCTTTTGTTGGTTCATGTAAGATCCCGATGAATCTTCCATACACTGCTTGGCTTCACTAGGCAGCAAGAACCATCGTAAGTGGGCTGCTTCTTCCCTGAACAGGATTGTGTCGTCAGGAATCTGTCTTCTTTGGGATGCCTATAATCAAAGGATTATTTGAAGATTTTGTGAAATGGAACATCCTTAATTTCTATTTATCTAATGGTGTTATTAAATAAAAAATAATATTTGAGATCTTTTCAATTTTCAAAATTATCTAATTAATGTTTTACCTTTACTGCCTGTTCAAACACATCCTCGGACAGTTTCAGGCATTCAACATAGTCTGGGGCATCTCCTACTTCCTTCTTCTTGTATGAAAATATGCCTTGAGAGTAAGAAACATTTTGCAGCCACTGACGCTCCTTGAACACTAGGTTTGTGTGATGCTTCCACTCACCCGTTTCTGGGTTGAAGTTGTACTGAGGAAGCAGTTGCCAGCCATTCACACATACCTCTTTCACTGAGCTCAGAATGAAACTTATCTGGAAAAATAGAATAAACACATGAATTACTGTTATTATCTATTATATTTTATATGGAAATGTCAAAAATGAAAGCATAAACTTTTCATTCAAGGTAATAATCAGGAGAATAAGTATGAAATATAACTTCCATTACCAATCACATATTTTAGATGGGTTTGAAATATAGTTTAACTGACAATTACATCTACTATCCTTTACTTAAACATCTAAAAAAAATCTGAAGCTACAAAGTCCACACAGCTGAAGTCCACAAAGATACATACTGTTTACAAAAACACTGCATTTTACCAAGCAACAGTTTATATAACTGTACCAAGAAAATCCTGCAGCCTTGAAGACATGTATACCTGTTCATCTGAAGCAGTGTAAGGAAGATTAAGCCTAACAAAGCCCGGCCTCAGGACTTCCACGTCACTATGTTCTTGGTGACGCCGGAGGTGGGACCGATCTAAGCGACTGTCTTCAACAAGCAGTCTCTCATATCGCTGGGCTAGACCTTCATCTATTCCTAAGAGATCTTGAGCATACGGTCCAGCACAGGCACATCCACCACGTGCCTGTACCCCAAACAAGTCATTCAACACTGCACAAACAAAGTTATGGTGCAGCAGGAGGCCAGACTTTGGATGTCGCACTACAAAAGACAGGACCGGCAGTCTCCCTGTAGCATCAGTGTATCCTAAAGGTATTAATTCAGGAACATCTTGCACAAAAGTTGATAATTTTCTGAAAACACAGGAGACCCTATATAATTTCAAAGAAGATTCAATGACCTGAACATAATTTTGTTTAAAACTTAAAGCACAGTAATGAAAAAATGTCTAATATCCTTTAATGCCTCTTTACTGAAATTAATAAGTTCTACTCGAG
>NW_020870940.1:635224-650224 GCF_003789085.1 Penaeus vannamei
GAGTTAGATCAAGTGAAGGATATTTATGCGTCTGAGAAAGAACAGGTTGTCAAGGCAGAAGCTGTGGGATTCTGTAAGGATGCCTGATATGTTGGGAGGTCGGTGAAGGGAGGATAGGTGTGAAAAGCAGAGGTAGGTGCTGTATAAAACTGACAGGACAAGAGAATGTGTGGAACTGAAAGAGGGACGTTACATAGAGATCATAGGGGCAGGTCTTAGCGTGACATCAGATAGGCGTGTGATATTAGGCGAGTGTGGCCAATACGTAAGCGTGCGACGGCCGTCTCCCAACATCTGTTTTTGTGAAATGGAGCTGACCAAGAGGAGATTGATGGTTTTACAGTATGTAATTTATTGTTGTGGAGTCTTGACCAAAAAGATTGCCATCGGGTATACAAGAAGGTTTTAAAGTGGGGGTAGTAATCCGTAGCTGGAATATGTGAGAAGCGTAGTTGAGGTGATGTGGACATTGCGGCATATCGTGCAAGAGTATCTGCCTGTTCATTGGCAAGGATTCCAACATGGCTGGGTACCCAGCAAAATCTGACCGATTTGTGACGTGTGGATATATAGAACAACCAGTTCAGGATCTTACAGACAAGGGTCGAGTGCATAGACTTTTTAAGGGTTAAAGAGTTACGGGAGTCAGTAAAAATAGTGAATGAGGAAGAGGAGGATGAGTATATGCGTCTTAAGGCAAAAAGGAGTGCATATAGTTCTGTAGTAAGGACACTAGATTCAGGAGGGAGGGTGTATTTGAAAGTGCAATTTGGGAATGTTACTGCGAATCCAGCTCCTGAGATGGATTTGGAACCGTCAGTGTAAACATGAATGCTGGAGGAATGAATGGAGACATGGTCAAGGAAATGAGTGAGAAGGATAGAGGGGGGAATAATTAATTTTGGTGGGTCAGGGAAAACTGAGGAGCAAATACAGGGGTTAGGTATAAGCCATGGAGGAATGGAATGTCGTCGGATAGAGAGGGACACTCCGGCAATATAGATTTTAAGGGGGAGGTCATATCTACGGAATGTAACCTTAGCAATATCGGTGGACTTATGGCGGTCTCTAAGGGGAATGGGGTAGCATTGTACTGATACTGCAGCATAGTCCAACAGGCAGGCGAGCAAGTCTTCTCCACAAACTGACCAATTCTTATTGTAGACAGGGCTGTTTGTTAGGGAGATGGACAGTTCCGGTTTAAATATTGAGGGAGGGATGAGGTTGTGCAAGAACTTTTCCCACACATCCTCTAGTACCAATTCCCATTTTGTATCATCCCAAAGAATGAGTTTTGCCAGTCCAATTTTTTTCTCTCCCTCCCTTCCCTTTCACTCCATAGCCTTTGACATCCCCCAATCACATGCCCGTTTTTGAGTGAAGTCAATTAGGGGTGATCATGCTTTAGCTTGAGATTCGGACATAACTGTGACAAAGGCGAGAGGAAACTCTGCCTAATTGATTTTGAGGTATTGCCTAACGAAGAAATAAAGGAGGAAGGGGGTAGTAAATGAAGAAAGCTGTGAGGTTGAGGAGCATTGGGTCCCGGTCCTCGTCTCCTAAGCCCTCCCCCCACGGCAAAAACGGGCATGTGATTGGGGGATGTCAAAGGCTATGGAGTGAAAGGGAAGGGAGGGAGAGAAAAAAATTGAAAGAGGATGCAAATAGCTGTACAAGGGGAAGTGGCTTGTAAGGGTTGTTGTTTTATAATGTTTTATGATGGACAAGTATGGAGGAGGCGCGTAGAGATGAGGGGATGATACAAAATGGGAATTGGTACTAGAGGATGTGTGGGAAAAGTTTCTTGGAGGCAGACAGTGGATGGGTTATAGGAAGGTAGGAAGTGACGATGGTCAGGTCTGTGAGAAAAGCAAACGACGAATATTTCACTGCAGAGAAACATTACGAAGTAATCAACGGGCAGTGAGGGTAGAAATGGGTGTCGTAGAAGTAGGATAAGAACCCGGGCAATGAGGTAGGGGATCAGGGGAAGGAGCTGCAGTGTCTGGAGGTTCATCTGGAGACGAAGGGTCCAGTGAGGGGCACTATTGGGACAAAAGGAATTCATGTGAGTATGCAGGAAGGAGCTGGAGGGATGACGAGGAAGGAAGCGGTGTTGGTATAGGAGGAGAGGAGAGGTGGTGGTGTTGGGAGGGAGTGGGCGGCAGAGGGGATGGTGAATATGAAGTCGATATGGTCTGACAAGATTCTCCGCCGATATAAACCTAACGGGGAAGTCATGTCTGCAGAAGGGAATCTTCGCAGTATTGATGTGGAACTTACGGCAACCTTTAGGGAAAATAGTGTAGCACTGTGAGGCAGACAAGCAGGTCGTCTTCACAGTATGACCTATCCTTGTCGTATAGAAGGCTATCAGCTGGAGAGCTTAAAAATAGTTCTGATACAAGTATTATATATGGGGTTGTCCAGGAATAGGTTTACTGGTGTGGTGCACATAAATGTTACTTTTTCTCTAATCCTTACGGACCCACTAAAACCCATAATCCCAAGATTAAGAACCCCTGGCTTAGAGGACGTAATCCATGCATTGAAAAATCCTATTAATATCGATAGTATTTTCTGTTCTTTATTCACTTTAAGTGGTATTGAATGTGTATACATATTGTCCGACATGATATTCAGGCTGGGTTGTCAGTGCTGTGCATGATAAGCTACGGTCACCCTGGTCTCCGAAAAAAGGGTCAGATCGACCCCCCTCCGTTTGTGCATTATGTAAAGTCAGGTCCAGTGTAATGAAGTCTTATTGGAAAGAAAGAAAATTTAAAAAGGCATGCTTCAGATATTAATGTCTTTTTATCGTGAATAGTATTGGAAGTACTTTTATTCTCTGATGACTGTATAAGAAGACATGAAACTCACGGTGAAAATGATCCAATGAATTTCATATTTAACCTTCGAGGAAAACAGTTATATACTGTATACGAAGGTTACATAGGCATGAATTGTCTTGAAGTGCGTCCACACTACATACAGTTAAACATATCAAAACTCACATTGAAGACTGTACCGTATTTCTATAAAAGCAACTCTATATTAATGAAAAGAACATTTAAATAATTACTTCTACTGTAAAATGAAATGTAGACACGAAATTTTGGTTAAGTTAATAAAAACCCATCTATTTCTGGGAATACTGTGTTGGTAGGACTATGTCTAATCTTTTAAAGCAAGCCATCTCATTTCATCTCTTACTTCATATTTGTATCATTTCTTTTTCCTAAGCCAGCTAGAACTTTACTGTCCTCTGATGCTGAGATAATGTAATAAAATAATAAATCCTGACAGATTTGTAACATCCACCAATCATCGATGCAGATTCACTGATAATAATATCCTGAATTTTAATCACTTTTTATTTTCATGAATTATCATTCTGAAATCATAAATAAATAAAATAAAAAATAATAATTTCAATTTGAAGATGATGTCGGGCCATCTTGAGGCAGCAACTTGGAATCCATTGTCAGTGAAGTATATCATCTATGGAGTGAGTGACGTGTTGTGAAATCCTCTTTATGACGAATAGATGATGCAGAAGACGGGGTGCAAGAGAGATTTTTGACATCCGAAAAGAAAACAGACGGTCATTCACCTATTTTTTGTCTTTCCAAATTATACTGTGAATCTGTTGAGATGAAGTGTGATGTCTTCTAGGCCATACTTCTTTTTGTTTTTGTTTTTTCCTTACTGAAGAACGACTGTCGAGGAAATGTGGATGAAATGCTTCACTTGAATTTTTCTCACTTGGACCTATCACACGTTGCAAGGTTTTAACAATTTAAGCAATGTGCATCTCATGAGGTCGTACTTGAACAATGTTCCCATTTATAATGTCTCAATATACTTATACATGCAGTATACACTAGGATCCAGTGATACATATGAAGAGCAACAATATATTAACTTAATGAGTATATGAGACTTATATCTGCATGACAAGTACACAGTAATTCTAAGGATACCTTCACTCAGACTAAATTAAGTCTGATATTATGTATATCAGGTATTTTTTTGTACTTTAGAAATCTATAGAACACATTCTACAATTCAAGATATTGCACATGAGCTCTCAGATAACTGGCTATGTATGAGCTTGCAAAACCAGTCAAGCAAAACCAACCCATTCCTTTCAGAATGGAAGTAAAGCACTCACTTCTACTGTGGCCTCTAACAATAAAGGTGTGGTGTGCTAAACCCTCACTTTTTGGTTGAAATAAATATTCTACATTACTGAGTAAAAGATGTACGGTGATACTGATTAGGGGTTATATTATAATAAGAATTATTGCACTCCCCAAATATGTGGTAGAAAATATCAAATAAAATTATCTAATTATCTTTCTCTTTACTTTCCTGCAAATAAATATTTTACCCAATCAGTCAACTATATCACTCAAAAGTAATGCTATAAAAAGACTACACTCTTGTGAAATCAAATCTATAACAAATTTTCTTCACAACCTATTACTTATGGATATAACAAGATATCTGTCCTTGTATTCTCTCAGTGGAAAAAAGAATAAAAAATAAAATTCTGCTAACTTGGGAGGAACAAGTTTAAACACACATTTACAAGGAAATTATGACTGTATTTACCACAAGTAACAAAAACATAGGTAGCAGTCATGAGTGGAGGGGACAGTAGGGGGGGACAGACCTCAACAGCATCACCACCAAGAGTAGACATGACTCAAAAAAAGGCTGAACCTGATTCACTCTTCTTACCTTTGGATAACACTGCCAAGATAACACATATATTAGACACACTAGCTAAACTGTGTCCTTGAGCAAGAAGCTGCTGTAACATTATTCTGTTTTTGTTTTTTTTATGTCGATTACTTGTGTATTACTTGACGCACAATGGTGTACAAGTTCTTTTGGAGACCTGAAGTACAAGGTTTGTGGCTTCATTGCCAACCATTCAATGATTTCTAACTTCTTTGAAAACCTTACCTTCATTCTCAACCAGGTAGCTTTATCAATATCCAGTGGAAAATAAAGAGGAATGGTGCATTACTAAAATACATAAAAAAAAAAAAAAAAAAAAAAAAAACAATAATAATAATAATAATAATAATCTACCTGGCCTGAGATGAGGTGATGTCATATATGGATATACAAAACTGTCATGCACATCAAATAATAAACTCAAAAACTTTCAAGTACCAACTTTCACACCTCTTTACACTAGGGATATCCATACACCGCCAAGGGAACATGCACGCGCTCTTTATCGGACAGAATCAGATTCTGTCAGTCAAGTATCACAAGAGAGAAGCAGTGCCTTTACCTGGAATCCAGCAAATGCCCCTCCATAAAATTAACAAATAACAAATTCTGCACAATAACTCAGAAAATAATATTATAAAATCAACTCTACATTTTTACAAAGTATTTTACCCTAGCATCTGTTCAAGAACACTCTCACTCCCAAGGACAGTATTATTCTATGTTCACTCATTCTTCAGTATACCACAACAGGGTACTATGAATGAAAGGGGGAAAAGAAATGGGGAAAATTCCTACTAATCTTCACTCTGCATATTTCTTTCAGTTCTTGCTGTGATGCATTGCATGTAGGTTAGTAATGCATGGTTTGAGAAAATGTCAAAACATAAAATAAATATTTTGTTTTTGGCAATATATCTATCAATGAATCCAGAATTACTGAATGATGCCCATTCACAAAATCATCTTCTAAATCACTTTTTTGAGATGAACATTCTCCAAACTTTCTTCTTTCACTCTTCAAAAGTCTCTTGCATGAACAAACTCAAAAGTTCACCCGGTCTATAAATATCCGACTTGCATCCACGGAACGTTTCTTATGCTTTGGCTGTTGCGTTTTACAGCCGCCTAAACGCTGTCTCGTCAAGTAGTATAAAAGTTGTCACGTGTTCCTTATTACCTAATCAAATCACATTTCCATCATTTTCAACATCTGCTGCTCTCTTTCCCACAGTTCCTTCAACTAATGCGTTTATCATGTCAGCTGAAGAACCTTGAGAATTCTACGAGTGCTCGCGTGATCTCCTTGGTGCGCTCTGCCTGTGTGACAGCCTTGTGGAACTCCACCAGCTGAGCTTGCGTTACAGCCTCAACACCTCCAGAGTTCTTTGTTGGTAGGACTTTCAACTTGGCTTCCAACCACAGGCAGAATTTTGGACGGTCAAACTGCATAATCTATTCAAAAGGAAAAGGAGGGAAATAATTCATATGAATAACATCTGTATATGTATGTGTATATGTACATATATGCATGTGTGAATGTAATCATACACATACATTCATTTATACATAAACATATGCATATATTTATATACATAAACATATGGGAACATGCACAAGCACACAAACTTGTTCTTAAAATCTATAAAATATTGAAAATAATGATAACTAAGGTTTACAATATTGTTCAACATAATACCAAACATTTCAGCTTTCTAAAAACATTTGAAAATGTAATCAAATAAAAAAACACCACAATTACATATCAAAACATGAATAGCCATATGAAATACTGAATACTACACTTCAGACACAACTAATTCCAATACTGCATATTCTAAACCCAATGCCGCCAGGAAAATGCAGCGCTGACTAGTTTTTTTTGTGTGTGAAATGAAATACACATGGATAGCTCAACCAGGAGTCAATTAGAAGACCTGATAACTTCTGATTTAAACTTTCCTTGAGTCTTCTGGAAAGATTCTTTTAACTAATGCTATTAAAATCAATGCTTTTCTTGTTATTATAAACATTATAATCATTATAATGTCATTATCATCATCAATAGCAATATTAAATAACAGATGTTTCCGAACATCAAGAAAAAGGTTAAATAGGTGAAATGGGTCAAACTACATTGACTCATTGGTGACTAAACACTTGTGGAGACATGTATGTGACTTGTTGAGCCATGTATGTGTATAAACTAAACTCACTGTGAGCATGGTATGTCTGCACATGCCATCCTCGGTGTCATTTGGTTAATGAAAGTAAAACAAAGTTGATAAAAGTATTCTAACACATAAATTTACAGAACATGTAGTTTATGCATTCTCTTTATTTGCTGAATTTTCAATGATTCTTCAGAACTTGCTGTGTCCATTCAGCAAAATGCATCAAAAGTTACATAATTCTAAAGACCTGTCTCTAACTAGTGTCTGATGAAATTTATATTGCAAAATTCACTGAATGTATTTACTCTTACACAAGTTACAAAAATAAGATATATATGGCCCTTATGCCTTTGTTCCTATAATCATACACGCCCAATCTGAGAGCTACCTCTGACAGCCTTGTCTCCTGTTTTGGTTGCAATCCAGTTGTGATTCCCAAGATTTTGTGTCTAGGTTGGCTTCCAAACATTATTAGCATGTTCAGAGTACATGATCTTATTCAACAAATTTCTTAAGCAAACATGCACTCTAGATCCTCATCCTCTGTGAAAAAATCAGTTCAAGAGTAAAGAATCCTCTAGCTCTGGGTCCGCTATTTCCTTGGGCTTGGCCAAACGGGGTCATAATTACTGACCTGAGTCTAGTTCCCAAACGATAAAATAAAAAGGAAACCCAGGATAAAAGGGAAATACATACCTGGTAAAATGTTTCAGCCACATCATGGTGCATGTACTGCGGGAGGATAAAGATAGCTGCAGTAATTAGGTTGCTAACTAGATTCTCTCCGTGAGTGTTGAAAATATTTACAACAAGCGTTCGTCTAGTTTCAAAGTCTGGTCGATCTTCGTGTTTCCTCCCAGCTTCTACAAGGTCTTGGAAGAACTTTAGCACAGCTGCATTTGCATCCTAAAAATAATGAAGAACATGAATCACATAAAAAAACAACAAATTTGTATCATAATTGCTAAAATTTCAATATAAAATACCAAAAAGACTGAATAATGTTTACTTACTTTGTGATCAAGCATACATGCCTGAAGACCACATTCAAGAATAGTATTTAAGGCAGAACACTGCAGGAATGCGACTGGAGCCCGTTGTAAGAACCTGTGAATGAAGTTATATCCTGCATTACTATCTGCAATTTCCACTCTCCTGTCCTCTAATTGTGTATAAAAGGGTATAACAATTAAACCATACTAATATTGAAACCTAAAATCCAGTATTGGATGTAGGCTTTCCCCAATCTGCACACCCCTTTGAGATATGGTTTGCATCAAAGGGATGTCATGGTGTCGTAAAAGGCAACTATAAGGACCCCTACCAACCTCCACTGGGTCATCGTGGCAGGATACAGCCCTATTCCTCCCTATGATGCAAACCATAAATAAGTGAGGTGACAGATTGGGGGAGGCCAATGTCCAACAACAGATTTTAAAAGGCTGAAAGATAGATAGAATATTGCAACACTTTCCTTCGCCTTACTCTTTACTCTACACAACTCTACAAAAAACTTACCTGGCACATAATCTGAACCAGTCATCAACGGTGTCAGGATGATTCCTAAATCCACTTGGTTGTGTAAGGAGTACAAAAGTTGGTTGCGTAAAGGCTTCAAGCATGGCAAGCAGCCCTATAACACAACCAGGTTCTCCTGCATACTCATCCACTAAAATGCTACCCAGGTACAAGAAACAGCTGTGGCCATGAGTTGCATATAGCCCTACAATCTGGAGGAAAAATTTATCATTAGTATTCAAAATACAGAACAGTGTTTTGTGTACACAGCAATCAGAAATCAGATATCAGTTCCCGCCAAGAATTTTTTTCCCCAGTTTGTAAGAAGCTTCAAAATTAAACACACAAGCTCAGAAATTCAAAGAAATATAAAAACTTCCCACCTGTTCTACAAGAGGTGACAAGAGCGGTGCTGACTGTTGATGGACGCAACGCACTGCAAACCGTAAACTACGACAGCAATGCTCCATTACCCGTAAATCTGAGCTATACCTTTGGAAAGTCATGGAGAGAGTAGGCCATACCTGGAAAAAAGTAAATCAATTGAAAATATAAATAAATGAAAAACTGAAAACTGAAAAAAAGATAATAAAATAATAAGAAAGTAAAAAAAATCAATAATAAAGTAAACTGGTCAATAAATACTAAAAACTAACAATAGAAAGACAAACAACTACTGAAATTCAATAATAAAATCAAACTATAACTTTGCACAAGCCAATGAATAGACAACTTTAATTCATTCAAACAAAAAATACATTGCAAACTCACCTCCATTACAACCTCTTGACATGGGTGCTGCTCTCCATTCTGTACAATGGGATTTACATTTCTAAAGATTGCCGCTAGCCGATCCAGCCACACTACAGGGTCAGTTTTCGTATTCTTTTCTATAGGAGCATTTTCCTGGAATTGTGATCAGTGCATTACAACCTCAGTGAGAGTAATTAAGAAAAATGGACTAAAGGATATATATACATTACATATATAAATATAAATATAAATATAAATAAAATATAAATGTGTGTGTGTGTGTGTGTGTGTGTGTGTGTGTGTGTGTGTGTGTGTGTGTGTGTGTGTGTGTGTGTGTGTGTGTGTGTGTGTGTGTGTGTACTTCACAGCCAAAAATCTCAAAAGTTATTGTTAAAAAGAATGCATTACTATAAAAAAAAATAATAATAATAATAATAAAAAATAAATAGATGAATAAAATAATAAATCAACAAACAAAATAAAAAACTCAATCTGAGGAGGATCATATACAAGCACTCCCACACTTACCTCCATTAGTTTTTGCAAATTTCTAACTTGAGATAAACATAACTTTTTCATATCCGTTTTTATTCTCTCCGGCGGAAATCTACCAAGTATTGATGCAACACCTTTCAGAAGTCCTACCACAGCTTCATTGCTTATGCTAAATGAATCGAGAGATTCTATGATTTGCATCAGTCCTTCAAAATGCTGCTCAATATGGTCACGACAACTCTGACATATTGCATCTAAGGCCTGCAAAGGAAATGCATATATAAGTGATACTTGAAATACTTATCACAATTACTGAATACCATTTACACATACAATTATATTTTGACCTCTTAACCACTCAGTGACAGTGATGGATATGACCTATAAATGCTTCATTACTCGCAGCGAGCTTAAGCCTAGCTACAAAGTCTAGAGTGTTGCGTAATATTACATCAAATAACTCAGGCCCCTTCACCATATGGATAATAAATCAATGACACCTTTTTCTGCTCTTCAAATCTCCATAAATCTATTTCCAAAAGGTTAAAAATCCAATTCTCCTTACACAATTACCAGTATATACCATGGTCACTTCTAAAAGTAAGACAAAGAAGCAAGAAACATGAATCTGGAAGCATGTCAACAAAACCGAAAATGAATACACACCTTAGCTGCAACCGTGGCTAGGTGTTTATTGTGTAGCCTTTTGGTGAGGAACTGAAGAACAAGCGGAAGGACGTCAGGGTGACAGGCAATCCACTCATTCAATTCTGCTAGCAGCTGGACCGATGTAAATGCCACTTGCATGTGCACTTCATCTGGCTGCTTTAAAACTGCTTCTAAAATAGGTGGAACCACCTCATTCTCCTCCCTGGGATGAGATTGTACCATTAGATTATTGTCAATCCTTCTGACAGAGAGGGGGGGAAAAAAACAAGTTTCATTAAGCTAAGAAATCTATTTCTCCACTAATAATGCTGACTACTTTCTAAATCAAATATCATAATATATTCATATTTACCATGGGTCTAACGCTTAGACAACTAAAAATACTACACCCAAATCTAACAAGTTATAACAATCATCAAGTTTACTGCTGTAACATATATCAAAAACAAAGTATTCACACCTTCAGCTATACAAAATCTTAACCACCTGCAAACCAGTTGGTTGAATTACTAAAAAATCATAACACCAAAAAAATTACATGAAATTATTAATATAACCTCTACATCAACATGCAATTAATCTACTCCATTTCTGCCTTCACCACATCTAATAATTAAGTGTACTTTCCTAAAAATATATCATGTACATAATCATCTTAAAAGTTTCTTACAAATATTGTTTATTGCATACACATTTTTTCATATCCTTTCCATGTAAATATTTCCATCAATCTACCAAAATCAAGCAGACAATTACCTCTTTAAGTTTTCTCTTTTTGTTTTTTCTCACTTACAATCAAACCATATCTTTTTCCTTCACCAAGATCTGTTCATCATTTAATTCCATGCATTCCTCCACCACCTTACTTATTACAGTCTAGATCAAGAGTGATTACAGTCTTTTACAAATCTTTTATTAAATAATCAAAAAGCTTTTGAAAACACTTACGGGACAAGGTTCTTAGCTACACTTTGCATAATGAAAAGTGCAGCTTCAAGAAGGTTCCAACTTTTCGTGACATCTGGGGCTTGCAATATATTCGACATCTGCTGGAAACATGGCTTCGACCCACATATGAATACTACATCCTTGATCAGTTCCTGTACACGCTCCCGAAATTCATAGAAATCGTCTTGTTGTAACAAAATATTCTCCTGCAAGGCACAAGCAGAAACCAATCAATAAAACCTTTTGTGACACACAAACATGAAACTCAATCTCTAACAACAGCGGCAAGCTTAATAAATAACTTCCAGACAGAGATTCACATGTAAACTATACTCACATGGTCAGGTTCAATTTGACAGTGCCGGTACAAAGCTTCTATCAGACGCTCAACATAGGGCTTGAACTGTTCATTCACATTGTCGCAATTCTTTCGATACAATACTTCTGATAATTTGTACCAAAAGTTGAAGGTGATCTCAGCAACCTAATGGAAACCAAATTTCAGATAAATATCAAATTTCTGATGGCAAACATGTAGACAGCTGTATGTCTTTTGCCCATAAGATAACTGAGCAACATTATACTTTTAAACTCTAGACAAGTTACTATGGTGGAACAGTAATCTAATTAGTCTAATACATACAATAACCACAGTAGGAAGAATATGAATAATAACTAAAATAAGAATTAGAACTAGAAAAATAGAATGAATTAGAGTAATAATAATACTGCTAATAATAATATCAATAATGCAAACTAGTTTGATAAGTAAGATGAAGAATAATTAGGATCAGAAGAAGAAATGATGAGATGAGGATGAGATGAACACTTACAATAACAATAAGAAAGAACTGTTCCAAGAAAAAAATAAATTACACAATTGCCAAGGCTAAATCTCACCTCCCAGTCATGATGTCCAATACAAGTGAGAAGCAGATGCAGAACCTGAAGAGATCCCATCCCCTGCCCTGGCTGATCGACCATCACCTCGACCAAAGTTTCTCCAAGTTCAGAGAAAATTCTGTAAGAGTAAAGAAAAAAATGTTGATATCTAGAAATAACATGAAATCATCTCCAAAAGTAGTGGGAGCAAATTATACGAGGATATAACTCCAAAATATACACACAACAATGAATTTCACAATTCAGAATTAGTGAAGAGTATGTATAAAACTTGTAAATTGAAATTGTAAACTAAGACCAAGACAGACACAAAGTACATAAACATATTAATAGATATAAAACAGAATACATAAAAATCAGCTATGCACTACAATACTTGCCTAGCATAGTTGGTGATAGCATTCAGATCTTCCAGTGCTACTGCTAAATGATAAGGTTCACCAAGTTGCAGGACGCCTGCAAATAAAACCTCTGCAAGTGGCTGGATCCGCTCTGCCTCCAGCATGATCATGGCGGAACAGATGCAGTCCGTCGCAATTTCGTGTAACCTGAAAATTTCCATTTCATTGTATTAGTTCTTCCTATGAAAGGGTTACCTAACGGGAAACTGATAATCAGTCTTTCTGTTTGTGAGACTGTTTTCAAAAGCAAGCTTTAATTAATGAAGTATATAAATGACCAACATGAACATGACTTCTTTGGTCACACACACTACTGTAAGCTATTCCAAACATATATCTGTACTACTTTTTTGAAACTTTACTTCATATCTAACATTTTGCAAAAACAAACTCTCCCAAAAAAATGTCAAGTTTTGAATTTTAAGGGCAAGAACCCTCTTGAGAATAATTAATTACAGTCCATTCTGCAATATTCTTACGTGATTCAGTATCTTAATACACTGTCAAGTAACTATATAAAGCAAGTCTGTTGGGGAAAAATCTTAGTTGTTACTTATCATTTTTTCTTCTAACACTTATCATATGTCCTTTCCTCGTAAGTTCCATTAAAAAGAGGAAAAAATCAATAAACAAGCTTTCTAGATAAGAGAGAAAGAGAAAATATGTCAATCCAAGTTATAACCACATTGTGTTGGTCTGCTTGGTTATTCAATTTTCTTCATTTTGGTCTTCTTTTCTTCTTCTCTATGTAGGCTATTTTTTTATTGAAAAAAATCAACATAAAATTTTGTGGAGACTTATAATTTTTCTTTTTTTCAAATTTTTCACTATTTCTGATGATTTTTGGGGGGTTGTTCAAATACTTTTTTTCTAAATGAATCAATAGTTAATTTCTTTAGTTTTCACATGGGAATAATCAAATTTGCATAACATGAATATTAAGTGATCCTATTCAGATACAATGGTACCACGTATTTTCAAGATTTTATAGCATTTTAACATGTCTCAATATTTGTGATCCTATTCAGATACAATGGTACCACGTATTTTCAAGATTTTATAGTTTTTTTTTTCTTTTACAGATATAAACTTGAAATGCTGGGACATCAAAGATAGATTTAAGGATAGTTTTCAATAAAATTTTCAAATCTGACTTTTTTTTAATCCCTCCCCCCCAATTTATGAATAACGGTCCCTTAAAATTTCAGATAATGCATTATTTTTACTGCATATAAAATCACCGAGGTAATGCATAATTTACACCGTGACCCTTAAATATCAGATATTGCATACTTTACACTGTACACAAAGTACTTCAACTATGTACTGTAAATAGCACATATGGTGAAAGTTCAAAAATTCAAATTGCTACACAAATAGCTGAAGCTGTGAGAGGAAAGAATTTTTATTGCATTCATCAAAATATTCATTACAGAACAGCCATATAAACAGTCTTCTACCTCCCAGATATTTACAAAATTTAAAACAAACATGAAAAAGCAAAAAACATTGCTAGCAATAACTGTAGGAAATACATTACTTGACTTACCTTGGAGACACTTGTGGATTACGTACAACACTAAGAATGTCGTTAACAAGGCAGGTGTTAGTGAGCATTACCCACTTTTCGGTGTGGATATTAAACCAGGAAGCAAGACACCTCAATGCTTTTAGATGGGTGCTTTCTTTACTGGCTCCTTCAGTACCCACTGCAACATGCTGCGGAAAGTAAATTTTTTTTAATGCCAAATCCAAATAACATTTTATATAAGCAAATTACTTTCTTTTATTCAATAGAGAGAGAGAGAGAGAGAGAGAGAGAGAGAGAGAGAGAGAGAGAGAGAGAGAGAGAGAGAGAGAGAGAGAGAGAGAGAGAGAAGAAGAGAGAAGAGAGAGAAAGAGGAAGAGAAAAAAAGGAGAGACAAAGAAAAAAGAGAATACAAAGAAAAAAGAGAGAAGAAAAGAGAAAAAGAGAGAAATAAAGAGAAAAAGAGAGAGAGAGAGAGAGAGAGAGAGAGAGAGAGAGAGAGAGAATAAATTAATAACAATAATAATAATAATATTAAAAAAACGAGAAAGAAAGAAAGAAAGAAAGAAAGAATGAAAAGCATAAAAATTAGAATGGGGAAACAAGGCCTAAGAATCAAACATAAACCACAGCCTTACCAGTAATTCTATAATACTAGGAACTTTCCTTCGAAAGTATTCATCTAGTTGCTTTCTCCTATTGAGACCTAGTCGTAGCTGCCTGGAGTGTAATTCTTCTGGGAGTGCTATGAGGACTTCAAGTAAAGGTACCAAGTTGGGAGAGCTGGCTCCTGGCCCCAACTGAGAAATCAAGTCACCTGAAAAAGGGGAAAAAGTTAAACTAAATACATAAACACATATAT
>NW_020870940.1:655224-657724 GCF_003789085.1 Penaeus vannamei
GTAGTCCAAGGAAAAAAACCCAGAGGGAACACATAGATCAATGTAATGTAGGCCAATTTCTTCCCTGATAGAGCTATCACAAAGAAACTAAAAGCTTTTTTTTTTTTTTTTTTTTTCTTTACACCAAAACAAAGATAAACAATTAACTCCTAGAGCACCAAATCCCACTATCATCTGTGAGGTATCAAAATTTGCAAGACTGGTTTCTCCACCCTTTTTCTGATATCACAATGAGTTTACAGTAAGAGTGAATTAGATCTGATATAGTCAGTCAAAAATGTTGTTGAACATGTTTCAAATTTCGTTTTAAAAACTGCTTAACCCACTAGCAACGGGTGTCCCACATATGAGACAAACGAAAAAATAAACTTTGCCAGGCGTCCTGCCAGTGTGACGCTGTATCAGGGCTCGCGCTCCGACACAGCAGTGGTCTGTGGCCGGCAGGTGGGCGGGCAGAGTCCGGGGCAGCCCTGACCGCCGATTTTGTAGCTACCCGGAATCTTTTATTTCCGGCTTCAAAATATACTGGTAAAATGGATGTGAAGCTTTGATTCAGTATAGGAATTTTGTCCAACATTATACTTCCCACGTTTTGTTTAGGCCAAACTGCTATCATGACCCCACCCTATACCTCTCTCTCAGACTGGATCTGGTATTACCTTCCTCCCACATACAATATATATATATATATATATATATATATATATATATATATATATATATATACATACAAACATAGAAACAAAAAAATATAAAAGAATTTACCCTAAATTCCAATATGTTTTTTGTTGCCATAAATATCTGACTTATGCCTTTTATCATATGAATTGGTCCAACTGATTCCAACTAATCAAGTGATAAGTGTGACCCTACACCTACTAGAACGCAGCAAACAAAGACAAAAAATGCTTGATCAATCTTTACAGTGAACATTTCATACTTTCCATACAGCCAAAACTATAAACTTATCATAAGTACGACCATAAATGATAGAACAATACTGACTGCATAATTTTTTGCATCTAATGCTCATGAGATATGTAATATGTTCCTTGTTATCATATGTATATTTTCAAAATCTTCTTTGTTGTCCCATCCATACTAACAAAGGACAACAAAACACTTCCTCCCTAGTTAGGCAAGAAAAATTAGACTAGTTTCCCATACAATAACAAATAATTAGGGAGGTAGTATACTCTACCTTAGCAGAATCTGAAGGGTTATTTGTTTTTACTAGACCTAGCAGTTAATCTTTACAGTATGGACACACTGAGTTATGGCAAATTGCATATGATATTCTTGTTGGGGGTAAAAAGTTGCTGACATGAACAGTAACAGCACAAATAAAAGAAAGAGATCTCGGAGAGTGCTCCTCTTAGCCTAAGTACACTCAGTGTCCCTGAGTTTCAGCTCTATCTTGATGTGCATATTGAGGTGAAGACAATGTTCCCTGAGGGTGTTGCCCTCCAGGAAACCTTCCCTCTGGCATTGCCCTCATGGCAACTTAGATTGATTAATAAATTTTGTGACATGGCAAGTGTGTCCTTACTGTAAAGAATTACCAACTTGCTAAACAAGCATACACATAGGGATTTTGACAGCCAATGATGTTGGTAACTTTACTTTCTGACGAACACTCTTAACCCAATCACACCAGGTGTCCCATATCTGAGACACCCGAAAAAAAATAAACACTCCACACGTCCCGCCAGTGTGACACTGTGTTGGGGACGCACTCTGGCTCAGCAGCAGGCTGCGGCCGGACAGACTCTGGGGAAGCTCTGCCTGCCAATTTCTGTAGCCGCCTGGATTTTTAAATTTTGGCTACAAAATGTACCCGGTACGAGTGGGTTAAACATCTAATAGTATTCTATCACATATTCATGGCTACTATCTTAGCTTTTTCCTATCTTGATGCAGTCCTACAGTGTTCCTTTTTCAACTCTTGTGCAGCATTTGAAAAATAGGTACTTCTAAAAGTTGTTAAAAAACAGTGTGCCTTTTTTAAATGTATGAAACTCCTACATCAACTCAAAAAAAACTCTATTCACATTTAAAAACCAATTTTGTATATCAAGAACATTCCCATACAAAGTAAATCTGCTATTGTGAGAAGCAATTCTGTAACTGACCGGCGCACACAAGGTGTAGGCAAAACTGAGCACATGGCACACAACACAAAGCCAAAGTCAGATTCATCCAGGACAGAGCACAGAGAACTTTACCTCATCTAAACCAGCATTAAATAAAACCAATAATCTCAAAATATGTCAAATTCTTATTCACCATCATTCCAATACTGTAACATATCTAGAGATATAAAAGAGGATGTTATAACCTCTTGTATATATATCAATTTGTCAAACTTTCTTTTTTCCTCCTATAATTCCAAAATCATTATCAGAACAAGTTTCCCAAGATTCACAACCAAAAATATGAAGCAAATGTGTTGATAAATCCACAAATGAGTTGACAAACAAGAAATGTTGATAAAACCACA
>NW_020870940.1:662724-672724 GCF_003789085.1 Penaeus vannamei
CCTAAATATGGACCTACAGCTTGGACCCTAAAAGGGGACCTACAACTTGGACCCTAAATGTGGACCTACAACTTGGACCCTAAATGTGGACTAACGTGAACTTAAAACGACCCTAAAATTTAGACCAAAATCCTGAGTATAACATAGTCTACAAACTGATAGACACGAAAAATATGAAAAGCAGAGTTTTTAATAAGAATATGATCTGTATGTGCAGGTGTTAACCGTTAAGAAATAATCAATATATATTTTTTTCCTTTCTTTTTTCGAAGCAAGAGCGAATGTTAACTAAACATTTACCGAAAAAAAATAGTATCAGCAATAATTACAGTTCGTTGATGACCGATATTCCAGAATAAAATCAAATAATGACGTATAAAATAAGATAAAGAATATTGACAAATAATCCACAACATAACGTAAAAAATAATAGAAGTTATTCACAACGAGAATGATCAGCCATAGGGCGCTCTATGAAAAAAAAAAAAAAAATGAATGTGGATTTGTCACTTTTGCAGCGACCTTGAACACACATTCATAAAACTACTAATTGGTGATTAGTAAGCAAATTAGGGAACAGGTGTTGAGATACGTGCTTGTTAGGGAGTTTCAAACGTAATGAGATGTCTTGTTTGAAGCTTAAACTATCATAATAAAATTTTTATCTCTGGTAATAATTCTATGGGTGTGATGAGAAGAACATGCAGTGGGAGTGTTTAATCAACTGAGATTTTAAAAATACCAGTTGGCATGAGGGAAATACCAGGTGCCGAGGGGAAAGATACCTGGTGTCAAGAGGAAAATACCAGTTACCAAGAGGAAAAATACCAGGTGCTATGAGGATATACCAGTTACCAAGAAGGAAAATATCAAGTGTAAAAAGGACATACCCGTTAGCAGGAGAAAACATACCAGTTACAAAGAGGAAAAATACGCTACCAAGAAGAAAATACCAGTTACCAAGGGGAAACTACGCTACCAAGAAGAAAATACCAGTTACAAGGGGAAAATACCAGTTACCAAGAAGGAAAATATCAAGTGTAAAAAGGACATACCCGTTAGCAGGAGAAAACATACCAGTTACAAAGAGGAAAAATACGCTACCAAGAAGAAAATACCAGTTACCAAGAGGGAAATTACCAGTTACAAAGAGGAAACAACACCAGTTACCAAGAAGAAAGATGCGGTACCATGGAAAAGACACCAGTTTCAAAGAGGAAAAATAAACACCAATTACCAAGGGAAAAAATACCAGTTACCAAAATACGTTACCAGGGAAAAAATACCAGTTACCAAAAGGGAAATACCAGTTACCAAGAAGAAAAAACATGTTACCGAAATGAAATACCAGGAGATGAATACGAATTATCAAGAGGAAGATACCGTTAGCCAAGAAAAAAAATATTTGTCTCAGAATGGAATTAAGCGAATCTTTCCGGCTGTTAGTGTGCAATTTTCCTAGCATTCGTGTTCGGTTATAAAAATAAATACTTTTCAGGTGATATACTTTTTTAAAGAGATATTTGCATCATGGGAAACTAACCGCTCTCTTCTGCTTAAAAAATAAATGAATGATTATTCGATGTTTTATATTTAATGGTAGTCATAGAAGTTTACATAATTTTCTATCTAACTTTTGTCTATTGAGCTTATTATTCTTAGGAGTAAGAATAATCGAAATCTAAAAAAGGATAAAATTAAAGTAAAAGAGAAAATATTGATAAAACAACTAGTTAAATAAGAAGCGGTAAGAGCGGGAAGCGAATGCCGCGCCTGTGACGTCATCCTCAAAAATGGCGGTCGAGTCTCAAACTCTCGATGGCAAACTCGGCGCCATATTTGGGTTCGAATGGCTCCGATTTTGGAAGGAATTCGTGAAATTGGTTTCGTCTGGAATAAGAGGAAAGTGTATTGGTGTGGCAGCGCAATGGTCGAAGAGTTTATTTGTATTATCCAGGTGTTTATAAAAAAGTGGGCACACACACACACACACACACACACACACACACACACACACACACACACAACACACACACACACACACACACACACACACACACACACACACACACACACACAATCAAATAAACACATCACACAGCAACAAACAAATACCCAGCACATACACACACATACTCTGCGTGTGCGTGAGAGCATATGCGAATGTGCATGACCACCTGTGCATGCTTAACCAGTCATTAACTGCCTTTTTAAAATAACTTGTCCATGTCTCGGCCCTTGACATTTCGAGAGTATATACTTGAGGTCGTGGCGTGCATTTGCCGTCTATGATTTTCTTCGTTATCAAGCTCTTATCTCTGTTGTTATCTTTGTAACTGTGATTTTTTGTCTTTATTTTTTATATATTTTCTATTTTTTTATTCTTTTAAATTGCAGTCTTACAACCGGTTCGTTGAATTTAGGTGAGGCCCGGCTTAAAGATTATTATTTATCATACAGATATGCACACACACACACACACACACACACACACACACACACACACACACACACACACACACACACACACACACACACACACACACACACACACACACACACACACACACACACACACACACACACACACACACACACACACACACACACACACACACACACACACACACACACCACACACACACACACACACACACACACACACACACACACACACACAATACATATCTATCACATATCTAGACACGTATATCTGCCGGAGAGATAGATAGGTAAAAGCATATCTATCAGACAGACAGAAATGCATTTATTTCTATGAATATATGTCCGTATATACGAATATTCACTGAATCAGACTTCTCAAACTAAATAACTTTTTAAATAGTTTCTAAAAGTGTCATTGTAACTTTATCCACACGTTGCTCATGAAAACATTAATCTTTGAGATAAACAAGACAGTAAGAGAATTATGCCTTTAAGTTAAATGTATATCGTAGTTATCTAATAAGTATTATTTCAAATTTATGAGTTTTGATGTTTTTTATTATCTATTTATCTATTTTATTATTTATCTATTTATTAATTTATCTATTATTCATATATTTACTTATTTATTCATATATCTGTATATCTATTTACTTATTCATTCTATACTTATTTACTTATTCATTTATTTATTCATTTTTACCTTAGTCCTTGTCAAAACCTCTAACTCTAACTTTGCGAAAGAAAGAGAGACGGAAACAGAGAGACACAGAACGAGATGACGAAGAAATCGAAAAAAATCTATTTACTTAAAAAAAGATAAAAGATAATAATAAATAAAATAATTATAATAATAACAATTATAACAATAACAATAATAATAAAACAATTAATTATCATGAAAATAATAATAATATAATAAATAACAATAACAACAACAACAATAATAATGTAATAATAATGATAATAATGAAATAATAAACAATGAAAATAATAATGAAAATAATAACGACAATAATAATGACAATCACAATAACGACAGCTATCCGAGCAGCTGAGAGGTTCGTCACCCAGTCGCGAACCTCAACTGCTTCAAGTGCCGAATCCCCACCCACCGTATTAGCTAATCTTGCGGTGAGATCTTGTGAGAATCAAACATAACAAACACACTAAAGTTACCCTGGATATGCGTGTTGTTTTATTAGTCTAAGGAACACACTTAAGGGTGAGGAGGAGGAGGTGGAGGAGGAGGTGAGGAAGAGTGAGGAGGAGGTGGGGAGGAGGTGAGGAAGAAAGGGAGGCGAGGAGGAGGTGGGGAGGGGGAGGAAGAGAGGGAGGAGGAGGAGGTGGAGGTGGGGAAAGGTGATGATGATAAGGAGGAAGAAGAGGGGGGGGGGAAGAGGAGGAGGAGAAAGAAGACGAGGTGGGAAAGGAGTAGGTGTAGGAGATGGTGGCGGAGGAGGAGGAGGAGAGAGAAGAGAAGGGGGAGAAGGAGGAGGAGATGGGAAGTGATAACAAGGAGGAGGAAGAGAAAAAGGAAGTGGAAAAGGGAGAACATGAGGAGATCGACTCAAAAATAACAATCAACAAAGAACAAAACAAACAAACAAACACTCTCCCTCCTACCATCACCCCACCCCCACCACCCAAAAAACAAAACAAAAAACAACAACAAAAAAATAAACGAACAAAACAAAGACACAAACATAAAACAAAAACCAAAAACAAAAAAATACACACACACAACTGCATTTGGCTTCATCTCTATTACACAAACACATAAATCATCTAAGCTAAGGTATGTTGGAACAAAAGTAGAGTCTCAAGTTTCTCTCTGAGGGTGGAGGGGGTGGGGGTGGGGGTGGGGGTGGGGGGCGGAGGGGGGGGGAGGGTGGCAAGAGAGCGCTATGAAGAGGGACGAGAAAGAGAGATTGATGGAGGAGGGAGGGGAGGAAAGGATGGGAGTGAGGAAGGGAAGAGGGAAGTGGGGAAGGAGAGGGAGGAGAGAGAGGGAGAGAGGGGGGGAGAGAGAGAGAGAGAGAGAGAGAGAGAGAGAGAGAGAGAGAGAGAGAGAGAGAGAGAGAGAGAGAGAGAGAGAGAGAGAGAGAGAGAGAAGAGAGAGAGAAGAGAGAGAGAGAGAGAGAGAGAGAGAGAAGGAGAGAGAGAGAGAGAGAGAGAGAGAGAGAGAGAGAGAGAGAGAGAGAGAGAGAGAGAGAGAGAGAGAGAGAGAGAGAGAGAAGAAGAGAGAGAGAGAGAGAGAGAGAGAAGAGAGAGAGAGAGAGAGAGAGAGAGAGAGAGAGAGAGAGAGAGAGAGAGAGAGAGAGAGAGAGAGAGAGAGAGAGAGAGGAGAAAGCAAAAATCTGTTAAAGAATGAAACAAAACTTAAACCTAAATAAACGAAAAACAATAATAAATAAATGAATCTGTATATAATTCAATTAAATATACAACAGTGATAATCAAACAGATCACAATAAAACCACACAACAAAAATAACTCAGAAAGAAGACCAAAGGAACAAATAAAGACATTAACATAAATACAACTTGAAGATAATACAACACGCAGACGATAAGAAAAGCTCAAGTGATAATCTCTACAGAATTAACCTATCTTTGGCCGGGGGAACGAACTCAATTTTCGAAAAAACGTCTCTCTCTTTTGTCGTATGTTATCTCATATACATTATTCGAATAGATACCTTAAGTCTCCTACAGTGTGATTTGTTAAGTGATTGCGTATTACATAAATTCGATCTGTTGATGTGAACGAACGAAGGTATTACATAAATTCGATCTGTTGATGTGAACGAATTTCTTTGGCGGACGGGGAACGCGCGAAAAAATGTGCTGAGTCACGATTCGAGCCTCGGAGGCCAGACCGCGCTGCTCTTTTGTTTGATTAACAAAGGTCGTTGTGGGAGTTGAAGGTGGGGAGGGGAGGGGAGGGGAGAAGGGAGGGAGGGGGGAGGGAGGAAAAAGGGAGGGAGTTGAAAGGGAGGAGGAAGGAGAGGGGGGGGGAAGAGAAGGAGGGAGGGGGAGGTAAAGGGAGGGGAAGGGAGAGTGGAGGAGGAGAGGGGAGGGGAGGGTAGGAAGGGAGGGAGGGGGGGGGGGGTTGAAGAGGGAGGGAGAGGAAGAGCGGAGGAGAAGAAGAGGGTAGGAGGGGAGTAGGAAGAGGAGGGAGTTGAAGGGAGGAAGGAGGGGGGAGGATAGGGATGGAAAGAGTTGAAAGGAGGGGAGGGGTAGAGGTAGGAGAATGGAGGAGTTGAAGGGGGGGAGGGGTGTGTGTTTGAGGAGGAGGAGTTGAGGGGGAGGAGGGAGAGGGGGAGGGAGGAGAGGGAGAGGGTAAGGGGCAGGAGGAGGAAGGATAGAGAGAGATGAAGGAGAAGAAAGAGGAGAGGAGGAGGAAGCGGATGAGGAAAGAATAGAAAGGAGAAAGAAGGGAGACGGGGAAAGGAGAAGGAGGAAGAGAAATGAAGAAAAGAGGACGAAACACAAAAAGATAAAATAGAGAAGACAATAACAAAATACAGAAAAAATAAACATAAAAAATACACAACAAAAACAAAACTCAAGAACAACAAAAATCCATAGCAGAAGGTACTGTCTTCTGCCACGGTGTATTATAGAAGGGAGCATCTTTGCGTGTCACGGCGTGTTAAGGGGCATCACAGTGTCATGGTGCTTAATGATCTTAAGGTTCATTATAGTTTGTCACTTTGGTATGTCACTAAAACCAAGGAACGATTCAGTACTTCATAATTCTCTCAGAGTGGGTATATGGAATGTAACGGTGTGTTATAGTGTGTTACTGGGTATCACGGTGTTATTTGGCGCTACGAAATGTTACAGTGTGTTACGGTACCGCCATAGGAAGGGAATTGAGTGTGGTTTTGCGACTGTGTTCATGGCAGCGAATGAGGTGGAAGGGAGACAGTGAGAATGATGGTGAACCCGCTAGAGAGAGAGAGAGAGAGAGAGAGAGAGAGAGAGAGAGAGAGAGAGAGAGAGAGAGAGAGAGAGAGAGAGAGAGAGAGAGAGAGAGAGAGAGAGAGAGAGAGAGAGAGAGAGAGAGAAAGATAAATTAGGTAGAATAGAAGATACAATATATAGAGATAGACAGATAGATAGAGATAGAGAGGATGGTGGAAGTGCAGTGAAAATGGGGTGTGATTGGATGGCGAATAGTATTGGAGTGGTGACGAACTGAGGATAAAGATAAGTGGGGGTCTGGAGTGGTGTAGAACTGAAGGTTGGCGTGAAGGTATAACTGAAAGGACAATGCACAGTGAAAATGTTTGAAACTGTGAATCATGATGAATGAAGGAACATGATGAGTTATGGAGGAACGTGACAGTGAAATCAAATGAAAAATAGGACGAAATGAGAGTTGAAATGATATCTCTGAGTGGAGTGAAATTACAGTGAAATGAAGAGGAAAGGACAGTGGCTTCCAGGAATGGACCGAGGGTAGAAGTACAGTGAAAGACGACACTGTATCTGCATAACTGTGATATTTTTTTTCCCTCATTCATTTTCGTAACTAAATAATCTGTAATAATTTCATTACTAACGTTTTACTTTTTCATCTACACAGATATATATATATATTTTTTAGACATGGGGATTATCTTTGAAATTAGAGGGAAAATTAGTGATGGATATGGATATCTGTTTATCTTTATATTTACATTTCAGAAATAACGAAAATGACGGTGAAACTCCAGTGACATTTATTATTTTTATGATTACCATCTCTTTCGAAATAATATATTGTCCTATGATTATATATGCAGGTAGCGGCGAAGACAGAAAGCCAGACCGCGAGACACCCAACCACGCACACCGCACACACGCACCACACACACACACACACACACACACACACACACACAGCACACACACACACACACCACACACATCCATATGCAGAGAGAGAGAGAGAGAGAGAGAGAGAGAGAGAGAGAGAGAGAGAGAGAGAGAGAGAGAGAGAGAGAGAGAGAGAAGAGAGAGAGAGCGAGAGAGAGGACAGCGAACCAGCAGAAGACAGACAGCAAAGAGGCGGGGAAAGGAAGAGGAAGTAAGAGAGGGAAAGAAAGAGAGAAAGATAAAAATATATACAGACATTTATACATTTAAAAAAATAAATGTATTCATATTTTGTCTTTATAACCTACACATACAAACCGAGGATTGTTTATCCCTGTCATAATAATAAGACAGGAAGCCGTTAATATCACCGACTATGGCGGTAACAAGAGAATGATATGTATTTCAAGAAAACGTTTGTATTTTTGATAAAATCTTTTCCTAAATACCAGAGGAATAAGTGAAATTAGGATAATACTCAAAGATGGACAAAATTGTTGTACTTACGATGATTGCGCAGGGAAATATTCATTCAGAAAGAATATCCAAAGTATAGGCTAGAAGTCTAACTAGTAGGCCTACAATATATCCTCGTCGATCTTCCCTTCTCTCTCGTCTCAGTCTCTCCATCTCTTTAACATTACGATGCCTCTCTCTCTCTCCAAAAGAATACATCCAAATCTTCCGTCTCGTCAACTGCCTCTCTCTTCCAATATGGATTCTCTCCTCGCAGATTCGTGTAAATACGTAGTCCAAAAAGAATACCTTCTCTCTCTCCTTCTCCAACTCTCTACGCACACCCTCTCCTACAGTGGACATTCTTCTCTCCTCTTCTCTCTGCCTCTCAGTCAGCTCTCGTTGCGTAACATATCTCCGAGCCTCTAAAAATATTACCAAAATTGCAACCTCTTCTTCTCAATCACTCGTGGTCCTACTTCTCTCCTCCTCTCTCCTCTCTCTCTCTCTCTCTCTCGCTCTCTCATCGGTCTGTTCACTCAATACGTCGAGTCCTCTCCCCAACACCAATCGATCATTACTCCCTCCAAATCTAGGCAACATACATTCACAACTCACACATTTCTAATTTTGTAATTGCCATTCATGCCAGGAAAAAAAAAAATAATAGTATGTGTATCTTCTTTTCCTTCAGTGAATCATATATTAATAAGAGATGCTAAAGATGTACTTTGTTCTTTAATTCCTGTATATCTTTCTAAACAGTTACCCTAGTGCAGTCATTGTTAATATATCCGCTGAAAGCCAATAAAATCGACCAAGTATACACATATATTACAACCAGATGTGATACTGGCATTAACACTCTTTGGCCGTGAAATCTGACTTGATCTTCTAACCAAATATGTTTAGTATTCCTTCCTTCTAAATGTAACTTTGGCGAGAAAATCGATGGAATCATCAAAATTAATATTTAAAATTTCTAAGAATGATATTATAAAGTGATAAATATTTTACACCAGCCTAAACAATTAGATGTAACATAAAAGTACTCTCCTTCCTATCTCTGGACGATAAATTACATTAGTAATGTCATCTGATTATTATGATATTAAAACATTGGAATAAAAAAGCTGTACTGGAAAGGTAAATATCACATTATCGTTTAGACGCATAATTTAGGTACAGTTAAAATGGTTTGAATAACTTTTCGTTTTCAAATAATAAATTGGATAGATCGATTATGTGTTTACCTCTGCCTCTGTCTTTCTTTCTTTCTTTCTTTCTTTCTTTCTTTCCGCACTCTTTGTGTGTGTTGTGTGTGCTGTGTGTGTGTGTGTGTTGTGTGTGTGGTGTGTGTGTGTTGTGTGTGTGTGTGTGTGTGTGGTGTGTGTGTGTGTGTGTGTTTATATGTGTGTGCTTGTCTGTCTGTCTGCCTGTCTGTTTGTCTATCTGTCTGTCTGTCTGTCTGTCTGTCTGTCTGTCTCTCTTCTCTTTCTACTCCTTTCTCCTTTTCCATTCTCTCTCGCTCTCTCTACTCTTCTCCTCCCCTCTCCTCTCCTCTCCTCTCTCCCTCTCTCTCCTCTTCTTTCTCTCCCTCTCCTCTCCCTTCACTCCCCCCCCCTTCTTCTCTCTCTCTCTCTCCCTCTCTTTCCTCTCTCTCTCTCTCTCTCTCTCGGCAAAAGTCTGAACGAGAAAACAAGAAACAGAAAAATAAAATCAAGAACAAAGAAAAGCAAGAGCAAAACAGACAAAACAAAACGAAAATTAAAAAATACAAGTAACAAAAAATTCAAGGCTAAGAATATCACGGAATAACTAGAAAAAGAAGCATAATGGTTAACAAAGAAGAATACAATAACAAGTCTGACAATAATATCAGCATCAATAATGATAATGATGAACAAAAACAATAACAATAATAATAATGATGATGATGATCATCATTATAACAATAAGGATAATATCAATTACAATAATAACAGTGATAATGATATTGATGAAATGATAATGATAATGGAAATGATAATGATTATGATAAGAATAACAATAATAATAATAACAATAACAACAACAATAATAATAATAACAATGATAACAACAACAACAATAATGTTAACAGCAAACAAATAAACAAACAACAATAATGATGGTAGAAATAATGAAAACAATAATAATAAATACTGATAATAATACGATACTAATTAATCATTATTATTATAATAGCAAGG
>NW_020870941.1:0-12500 GCF_003789085.1 Penaeus vannamei
AGTGAAGAGATTTGGTAAAGCACATGGATTCTACATGGAAGGACGAAGCCTCCCACGGTTCCTTCGCAGCTGAAGAGGCGACAAGAACATCGTCCCTCTTCCCCCCCCCCTCACTCGGCGTGGCCTGACACAGGGTGACACAGCCAAGTTGTGACACCGTTTTTCCATTACTAAAACGCCATCTTCTCTCCATCTGCGTCTCCTGTGGTATCGCACATCGGTCGTCTGGAGTCATGATCAATGCGCGTTGTATTCGTTATATCCTGATGTAGTTGTGGTGTTTCGTTCTCCGCGTCGGAGATTCATGTTTAGATTCGTGTGATGTGATGAGGTCTTGGACGTCACTGAAACAACGATGTATTCATTGTTTACTTCTTGATTTGCTCTAGATTTTTAACGTTATTTCATGATCTATATAATTCAATCCATTTAACAAAATTATACAACTGAAAGCATCATATCAAAATTGGCATCAATATCACAACGTTGGTTCGACTCTAATCCCATTGAACACATTAAGCCCATCGCGTTGGAATTCAAAATAACAATGGGAATAATATCCGCCAAAGTGACAATGAACAAAAGAACGTAAAAATATTATGGTCAACCTGGAGGGGGGGGGGGAAGGAGATGGTGAGGTGTCATGTAGACTATGGCATATCTCGTTGGCTGGACCACACACTGTGCACGGCCTGGCTCTCTCTCTCTTCTCTCTCTCTCTCTCTCTCTCTCTCTCTCTCTCTCTCTCTCTCTCTCTCTCTATTCTCTCTCTCTCTCTCTCTTCTCTCTTATCTAATCTATTTAACTATCTGTATCTCTCCCTCTTACCATATTATCAGCATTACCATTATCATCATTATTATCACTATTATCATTAATACTGTAATTATTATCATTATCATCATTATCATCATTATCATCATTATCACTACTATCATTATTATTACTATTATTACTATTATCATCATTGCTATTACTCTTGTTGTTTCCATTATTACTATTAACATTATCATTATTATTATGAATATTATCATCATCATTATTATCATTATCATTAACGTTATCATCATTATTATTGCCATTATGATCATCACCACTGCTACCATTATTGTTATTACTATTACTGATCATTATCTTCATTATCATTACTACAATTATCATATTTTATTACTAACACCTTTATTATCATTATCATTGTTAGTATTATTATCTATTATTGTTATTTTTGTCATCATCACTGTAGTAGTATTATCTTTATTATTATCATCATTATCCTTAGTAGTATTAATGTCATTATTCTTTTTATTATTATCATTATTATCTTATCAATATTTTCATCATCATTAATATCATTATCATCATCATTATTATCATCTTCATTATTCTGATCATTTTCACTGTCGTCCTTATTATGATCATTATCATTATCATTATCATCATATTCAATATCACTATTATAATTATTATTATCATTATTATCATTATCATCATCATATCATTATTCATTATTATTTATTATTGACATTATTAATTATTAATTATTATTGACATTATCAAATCATTCTATGATATTGTCAGTTAGCGCCATGACATTATAATATAATATTGTCGATTAGTTGTTGATTGAATGATAATAATTGATCGATATGATGATAAATGATGTAGTGATTGTGATGAGTGATTAGATGATTTGTTACGTAGTATTTATGTTGGATCGCTGTGAGATAGATTGTAATTGTTATTTATTGGTGTGTTATTGGCATTGATCTGATTGACTTAGATTTAGGTTTTTAGCTACTTGATCAGTATTTGATTATTATGATTTGAATTATCATTATTCGTATCATGATATGATATATGTATCTATCTTAGCGATCGTATTATTTGTTCCTTCATAAGCATGATATTATGAGATCTGAGTTCTGATGTTTTGTATTTATCATAATCGTGTTTTTAGTTAGGTTAGTCATTATAGTATCATCAGCTAATTATTGCTAATTGGATAATCACTTCAGTATGTTGTTAGGTAGTTGTGTCATGTTGATCTGTATGGATTTAGTGATGTGTGACCGTTATCATATTGTAATCATTTGCCTATAGATGTGTGATATTTTGTATGATTTAGTATTGCTATAGTGTGTGTGTGTGTGTATGTTTTATGTTGTTTTTTTGTTGTTTGCAGTAGTTAATTATTATTTGTCAGATTTATTATCAATATTTCTATTATTATTAGTCTGAGATTCGAATTCATGTGGCTTAACTATGTTATTATGTGATGTTAGTAGTCTGATTATACTGAGTTAAGCGGTTATTTATATAATAACGCTTATATTGTTAATTATGACTTATAGTAATATATTTATGTTTCATACACAATTGTTAGCTTATTATTCTTATGAGTACAATTATCGTTATTTATCATATTGTTATCATATATACATATAGCACTATTCACATATCCTATTAATGTTTATATGTTATCATCATAATAATATTACCTATAGATTAAAGACTTGAATACGTTAATGATACTGGCAAATATATGAATTCAATACATTAATCACTTATAGTAATAATATAGAATAACGATTAAAATAAAGCAAAGACATAGTATCAAATTACGGTTAATGTATATAATTTTATTATACGATTAGACCTATATACGAAAAAAAAAAATCGACATCCAATAATTTAAATAACTCATCACAGCAATATCCCACACAAACAACACCAAACAAAAATACATACCCCCGCACCCACACCCACGATTCGTACCCCTAAACACCCCGCAGAACACGAGCGAGCAAGACCCAGAGCATCTCGAGGCGTCTCTTTTGTCCCAAGAATTTGTCGTGTTGGGAAACTCATCCGGAAAAGGGACACTCATCCGCTCGGATAATCCGGACGCCTCGCTGACCCGACGCCATGAGGCCGGAAAGGGGGCGATTTCATTTAGTCCTTTTATTCGTCTTGTGTTTATTCATCTAATCTAATTTGTTTTATTGTGTGTATTAATCATGTGATTGCATTATATATTTTATACATTATCATTATCATTATCATTATATTTATAATACACAATAATAAATATATGAATGTAAAAAATAATAATGCATTAAATAATAGATGGATGATGATGAATGATAATAATAATAGAAAATAATAATGATAATTAATAATGAAGTTGATGATATGAAGATGATGATAATATATAATTAATGTATAAATTAATAATAAATATAATTAGATAATTAATAATAATAATTAATAGTATATAATAAATTAAATATATCACAGGATATAAATTAATATAAAATAAATTGATATAGTTATATATTATATAATAATAATTATTATTATTTGATCAAATTAATATAGAAAAATGATAATGATAATAATAATTAGAAATTATATATAAAATAAAAAAAATAAAGATAATATATATTAATTGTGTCAGAATGTCGAAACCTAGCTGCGACTGAAGGAATACGCAGTGGTGATGTTAGAGTGTGAGTCAATTGTTGTGCAGTAGATGATGGTATGCTGCTGCTCGTCGTTGGAGCGTATGTGAAGTGTTGGAGAGTGTGACGTAGATTCGTGAGTAAGCTGGTACGCGGCGCTAGGCTCGGATAAAGAGGTATGGTGAGTGTTCGAGTGTAGAGTTGCTAGAGTAGTTTTATGGATTGTCTTCGCGTGTACAAACAGAGTAAGAGATCGCTGGGTAAGATACAGTGTAGTGAGCTGGGTCAGTGCACTATGTTTGGTTATTGTGTGAGATAATAAGTAGTTTGATAATAGCTTTGTAGATTGACCGTGCGTGTGTGATGCTGTGTATGGCTAGGTTGTCGCCTCATTGTTGGTACGCTCAGGATGTGTTACTGCTGTCGCATTGAGTGAATAGAGTGGTAGGTAGTATAAGTGTCGTACATAGTTAGCTTGTGTGGCTGACGTGGAAATTGAAGATTGTGGCAGTGGATATGTAGTATGAAGAAAGGTAGATGTGTGTGGAAGTAATGCCTCTGCGTGATGTAGTATGTGGAGGCATATTAGTGATCTGTGTAACGAAAGCTTTGGGAAAATTGGTCATAATGTCTTAGATTTGGGAATAACAGGCGAAATGTTACAAAAGCCTTGTTTACTTGGAACAGCCAGAATTATTAGGAAAGTCTTGGACATGAAATGAAGAAATTAGGGATGCTGCAATATCTAAGTCCACTGGTTGTAGTCCGCTATTGCAGCTCATTAACCAAGATATAACATTAATCTTGTGAATAGAAGAAATAATAATAATAATGAAATGATAATATGATAATATGATAATAATAATAATTATTAATAATAATAATAATGATAATAATAGAAATAATAATGATGATGATAATAACAACAATTATAAACCTTAGTAGTGTTATTATTATCATCATTATTTCATTACTATTATTACCATAACTAATATTCTTATAATCATTATTCCCATCACTATCATAAATAATATCCTTATTATTATCAACATCATTATTGATATTGCTATCATTGTTGTTAATGATATCATTATTACTATCATCACTATAATTGTCATTATCATTATTATAATTTTTGTTTTTCTTCTTATTATTATTATCATTATTGTTATTATGTTTTATTATTATTGTTATTGTTAATATCATAATTATCATTATTATTAATGTCATTGTTGCAGTTGTTATATCTAATATCATTATTATTATTGTTATCGTTATCATCACTGTCATTGTCATAATCATTACCACCAGTATTAGTGTCAGTATCATCATTACCATCATAATTTTGTCTGATGAAGCCCTAAAGAGGTTGCTTGTGAAATGACTCCTATACGTTACAACAGATAATAGAAAAATAGAATTGGTTTAGTATGTTAGTGGTCTCCCCCCCTCTCTCTCTTTTTCTCATTCTTTCTGTGTGTCTCTGTCTCTCTCTCTCTATCTCTCTATCTATCTATCAACCTATCTATCTATCTATCCCTCACCGTCTGTCTCACTGTTTCTGTCTGTTTTTCTCGCTCTCCCTTGCGCAATAATAATATCGAAAAGGATAGTAGGCCTACAACTGAACACCAAGCTGGCGAGTCGGACCTGGGTAGCTAGGTAACGGAGATCCCATATCCTAAAACGCTGGTCGGGAACAATACATACAAACTAACATACTACTCCTACCGTGTATGTATGCGCATGTACACACATATATAGGGATATGCAGATATATCTGAATATTCATAGACATAGAAACACAAACGTAAATACAAATAAAGGTATAGACACGTAAGAAAAACATTAATGTCGATAAAAACAACAACTAAAAGCTTTGTGTCGTGTCGTATTCCAACCCACTTAAATTTACCAAAACGGGTCAAATTTTCCCCACTGAGAACGTTAAGTGGCTGTTTGCATTGTGATTATGTTAATGCAGGAAAGGTTCGTGTGTAGACGCTGTTTATGGGGAGGGAAGGCGGAGGGGGGAGGAGGGGGAAGGGGGGCAGGGCAAAAGAGAGAAAGAAACGGAGAAGAAACGTGGTAAAAACTAGGTTAGAAAAGAGAAGAGATATTGAGATAAAAAAAGGGGATAATGAGAAATTAGGAAGGTTGAAATGAATGAGGCAGATAAAGCGTGAAAGAAAATTTCATACATCTATTTCAATCCCTCCCTCCCTCCCCCTCACCCTCTCTCTCTCTCTCTCTCTCTCTCTCTCTCTCTCTTCTCTCTGTCCTCCCCTCGTGTGTATATCATATATAGCTATATATATATATATATATATATCATTATATAGATATACTATTATACTATTTAGATACGCTAGTTGTATAAATATAAGAATAATAGTATATATGATAATAAATATGCTATTATATGCAGTATATAGCATAGTATATATGATATAGAGTGACGCACACACACGCACACGGGGCTCACACGACACAGCGCAGAACATCACACACTCCACACATAAGCTCAGTGAAGAAGACACACGACATAGTATATAGTAATCTAATAAGTAATAGTAGAGTATATATAAAACAGTAGAATAATATAAGTATATTAGTAGAGAGATATAATATTATAACTATAATAATATATATATCTTTACAATCATCACACACGACACACACACGACACACAACACACTTAGCACACACCACGACAAACACAGCACATACATATACACTCACTCACTCTCATAGTAGGATATAACTACTATTTGAACTAGTCTATATATATACTACAATATAATAATGCTACTACATATATATATAACATGAATATATATTATTTATATTATATTATATTAATAAATATTATTATAATAGTATGTATCAGATATAATAAATTAGGATATATTAGTATTAGATAAAGCCAGTATATGTGTGTGTGCGTATGTATATACTATATAATAGTATTACTATAGGAAAGCTATATGAATATATAATATATCGCTATGCGTATATAAGTAGCTATAGTAATATATACTATATACGTATATATATAATAGATATTATATATATATATATATTATATATATATAATACATCACTATAGGAGACAATACATATTATTATTATATTACTCTATATCATATATATATGTATATATAATATAGATATGTTATGTATATGATATATAATATATAATAATAAGACATAGATATATTAACTATATAGAAATGTATAATTATATTATATAGTGTTTAAGATATATATATATATAAGTAAAGTATATATTATATAAGCATATATAAATATATAAGTACTCATATCTATATAGTATAATATAATTAGAAGCTCATAAATAAAAACGATATAAGTTGATATATTATTATAAATAATACATAATATATAAAATATATAAAAGCTAACAGTAGTAAGTAGTATATGTAGTAGCGATATAAGTTATATTGAATCTGTATATGTATATCTCTATAGTAAGGGAAATGGATAGATGATGATATATATTACAATATTAGTTAAGTAAACTATAGTAGAATCACTATATACTTATAAGAAATAATAATATATATATGTATATATATGTTATATGTATGTTATAATAATAATATACATATTATAATAAAATATACATGAGATACTATATATCACCATATTATATAACTATATATAAGAAAAGGTAGTAAAGTGTATGTATAGATATAGTAATATATAGTATATTATATAGATAGGTAATGATACATATATAAATGATTTAATTATAAAGTACAATAACACACACATATACACATGTCGCTGGTTTGCTGATGTCGCTGTGTGTTGTGGTGGTGTGGTGTGTATGGTGATGTGTGTGTGTGGTAGGTGTGTGTGTGTGTGGTTGTGTGTGTAAGTGAGTGTGTGTGTGTGTGTGTGTATAGTGTATGTGTATGTGTTGTGTATGGGTATGATGGTCGGTGTATATGTGTGTTATACTAATAATATATATAATTAATAAGAATATAAGGTTATACTATATACTATAAGGCTATAAAAATATATACTAAGAGTATATACTATAAACTATAATATATAAAACGTATAGAAGATATAATATATATACTATATATAGTATAATACTATTTATACATATATTCTTTCAATTATAATATATAATGTATATATATTAATAATATACGCCTTATATATACATAGAATGTATATAAGTATAAGGTATAGGTAGTACCCTCAGTATATATATCATAGTTGTGTGTGTGTGTGTGTGTGTGTGTGTAGTGTGTGTGTGTAGTGTGTGTGTGTGTGTCGATGTGTGTGTGGTGGTGTTTGTGTTTGTGTGTTGTGTGTGTGTGCGGTGTGTGTGTCTGAAATATAACGTATACTAAACACACACACACACGGAGACGCGCTTGTGCGCGTGTCTCTCTACAGAAATTCCGACTCTTTAATTTCCTCACTCTCGCCTTTTCCATCATTTCGCGATCATTAACAGCAACATAACCGCACTTGCCTTCATCAGTCTGTTTGTTTGTTTTAGATCTTTATCGACGAATTGGGAAATCAATCTAATACCAATACGAAAGACATAATCTCACCCTAATCTTCTCATTTCCCTGTTTCCATTTCCACTTGAAGACGAGGTGAAAGGTTTTCATTCGGAACGATTTCTTGCAAGATTCTGCCAGAATAGAAGGAGATGAAGCTGATTCGCTCTTGTCGGCTAGACGGGTCGGCTCACTCGAGAGGGAAGGTAAGGAGGACGACCTTTGATATACATACATGCATACATAACATACATAATACATTATATATAGTAAAATATAACATAAAAAAAATATTATAAGTAAAAAATAATATATATACGAATAGTAATATAATATATATTATATATAATATATAAGTATATACAATAATATAGAAAAGAAACAAAAGAAGAATTAAAAAAAAAAAAAAAAAAAATAATAATAAAGAATATAATAAGATTTATATATATAACACTAGTAGTGTGTGTGTGTGTGTGTGTGTGTAAATATATATATATAATAGATATTAAATCTAATAAAGATAGTATATAATAGTAAATAATAATAATTTAAAGTATTAATATAGAAGAATAATAAACAGTCATAATAAAAATATATATATTAATATAAATATATATATAAATAATATAATATGTGGTGTGAGTGATGGTGTGGTATGTGATGTGAGATGTGTGTGTGTGTTATATACAATAACATGCACAGCACACAGTGTGTGAGATGTATGTGTTTGTGGACTATATATAAATAGCTGTAAATGTAGAAATATAAATATGATGATATATAATATATAGATAATAGAAGTATATTAATAGTAATCATAAAAATAATTAGTATAAGATAAATAATATGTATAACTATGTAAAAAATATATATAAAATAAGTAAATATATATAAATATGATAAAATAATTATTAATTATAATATAGATAAAAGTAGGCTAAAATAAAAAAAAAATATTGTACAATAAATGTAGAAAGAATATATAGTACAATAGCAAAATCTCATAACATGTGTAGTAGCTGATGTGTGGAAAAGATACGTGTGATTTATCAGTATTATAAAAAAATGACCACAAGAGATATAAATAATAGAAATAATAGTAGAATATAATAAAATAAATAATAAGTATATAAAATATTAATAATTAATAAATATATCATAAATAGTGTGTGTAGTGTATGTGGTGGTGATGTGTGTGAGTAGAGTGTGTGTGTGATATGTCTATGTTGTGGTGTGTGATGTGTGAGAGTGATGTGGTGTGTGTGTGTGTGTGTGTGTGTTGGTGTGGTGTGTGTAAGGCAAGAAAATAAAAGCACAAAAAAGTAGTGTGTGTGTGTATAATAAATAATAAATGTATATTATTAGTAAAAATAATATAAATATATATTAATAGTATAATATTATAGTATAATAGGTAGTATAGTGTATATAATATAATATAGTATCTATAAATAATAATCTGTGCACTATTAAGTATTGTAGATATAGAACACTAAGTATTATCAGACTCACGATATTAATATATAGATAGTAATAATATAACTAATACTAAAAATATATATATAATACAACATAAAGTATAAGTATGTGTGTGGTGGTGTGTGTGTTGAGTGTGTGTGTGTGTGTGTGTGTGTGTGTAGTTGTGTGTGTGGTGTGTGTGGTGTGTGTATACACTTCATACATGTGTGTGTTGTGTGAGTGTGTGAGTATTTTGTGTGTATGTGTGTGGGTGTGTGTGTGTATGTATATTATTATCATTAAGTATTATAGGTATATATAGTATATATATTCATATATATTATATATATATATATATATATATATATATATGTGATGTGTGTGTGGTGTGTGTGTGTGTGTGTGTGTGTGTGTGTGTGTGTGTGTGTGTGTGTGTTAAATATATCTATATATTATATATATATATATATATATAATTATATAGTATACATAGTATATATAATATATGTATAATATATATATATATATAGTATATATATATCTATAATATATATCTAATGTATAAATCTGTATTATGTATATATATGTATTATATCTAATATTATATATATATATATAGATATATATATATATTATATATTATATATATTATATATTATATATTATATATTAATATTATATAAATATATTTATATATATTTATATTATATATAGGTTACATATTATATATATATATATATACTATATATAATATTATATATTATATATAATATATAGTATATATATATATATACATTATATATTTATATATATACATATACTATATATATATATATACTATATTATATATATATATATATAATATATATATTATATAGTATATATGTATTAACACACACACACACACACACACACACACACACACACACACACACACACAATATATAATATATATATATATTATATATTATATATATATATATATATATATAATATATATATATATATGTGCGTGTGTGTGTGTATGTGTGAAATTTATTGAAGATGAATAGATAGATAGCAATAGTATTGGACACGCGCGCGCGTTCCCTTCCCCTTCTCCGCGCCCTCCCCTCCCCTGCTCCCTCCCCGCCCTCCAGCCTCCCCTCGCATCCCCCTCGAGGCCCAGCATCCACACTGCCTGCCATCAGATAAGCGATCGCCGCCGGGCCATCCCCTCCCGGCAGGTCGCCCGCGACTGGCTCCTCCAGGACCTCGCTCGCCTGGGGACCTTGGGCGTCGGGTCCTGGCCGCCCCGCAGATGGCTCCGGCGATAAGGGAAATAGTGTGAGATATGGACTGATGACATGAACTCAATTTCGCCTTTTCTGCTTTCCCTTGTTTCCTTTTTTTTATTGTTTATTTATTTATGTTCTATTATTTCTATTTTTTTCAAGTTTTCTACCCATCCATTCGTTAGCATAGATTTTTTCTCATGTTTCTCATTTATCTCTTTTCATCCGCTGTTGTTATTGCTCTTCTTCGGGTGGTTTTATTTTCTCTCGTTATCGTATCTCCTTCCCCTTTTGCTTTTTCATTTCCTTCATCCCTCGTTTATCTATCTTTCACTTCCTCTTTTTGTAAACAAATCGTGTCTGATCCCCTTTCGTGTCGGATCATAAACTTTGCAATCAGCATTAGACACGATAAAAAAGGGAATTCAAACAAGGATGTGATTCAATCGTCTATTAATCCGGTCATCGAGAACTGTTTCTTGATGTCGTCCAAAAGGCTCACTCGCAAGCACTGAGACTAAATTGTTAATAAACCCGAACGAAAAGGAAAGAAAAAAAGCGGGAAGACAGAACGGCGAGATAACATTTCTTCGCTCAACTCTCATTTTTCTTCGCGCTTATGACATTATCTGACTAAGTATAACAATTGACTATCTGTTAATTACGACTCAACATAATGACCGTCATTATGTTATCTCGAGTACCATAAAAACCCGTACCTAAAGAGTCAAGATAAATTTCTTTAGTAATTAGCCATTTGTACAATTCAGAGACACGTACTCTGTATGGCAGGGGAGGGGGGGGGAGGGGGAGCACCCCTTGTCGGAAAGGCGAGCAAATACCAGCCTTCACCTATAATGCGTAAGGTCTATAGTCCGTAGATCTCAAGGGGAGCAAAGCACTTAATAGCAGGCACGGTAGATTGCGAGTTTCAGCTGCGGTGATGACGCTAATAAAATGATACAATGGGAAATTAAAACAATAAAAGTTAGGGATCTCGTCCATCAAGAAGTAAAGAGGCGGTTACATTTGGCTTGACCTCCCCCCCCTTCTCCCCTCCTCGCCCTCCTTCTCTCCTCAACCATTCTCTCCCCTTCCTCCCTTCCCCTCCCTCCATTCTTCTCCCCTCTCGTCTCCTATCCCTCCTCTCCTTCCTCTCCCGTTTCTCCTCTCCCTCTCCTCCCTTATCCCTCTCTCCCTCTCTCTCCATTCTCTCCTCTCCCTCTCCTCCCATACTCCTATCCCCTCCCTCCTATCCAATCCTCTCCCTCTCCTCCCTCCCCCCCCTCCCCTCCCTTACCTCCCTCTGGGGAACAACACAGCGCTGCAGGAGACAAGCACGCCCCCCCCCTGCCCTCTGCCCCCGTTGCTCTGCACTGCCTCAGCAAACACCTCAACAGCGCCATCTCTTGCACACTCCGGACCGAACTTTATTTGTTTAGTTTCATCTCTTGTTTGTAGCTTTTCATTGCCGTTCGTATGTTTGTTATCATTATCATTGTTATTATTATTACTATTATCATTAATTATTATTATTATTATATTATTATTATTATTATTATTATTATTATTATTATTATTATTATTATTATTATTATTATTATTATTATTATTATTACTATCATTAGTGTTAATATTGTCATTATTGATATCAAAATCATCATTATTACTCTCATTATTATTAGCAGTATGATTATTTGCTTAATCTATCTATTTTATCCTTTTTTGGAAAGCAAACATCCTAGATTGAATAA
>NW_020870941.1:17500-25019 GCF_003789085.1 Penaeus vannamei
TGGATTTTGCATCGATTTGGGAATTATATATAATACTATATTTATTTACACTCAGGAAATTGAACTATAAGTACTATACTGAGGAAGAAGCTCTTAGAGATCGAGATTATATGCACTATAAGTAACATATTAATTAATACTTGAGATCATTATGAACTTATAGAATAGGATAGATTATAATATTATATATGATTTAGTTATTTGTATCAGCTGAGTGAGTAACTATATAGAACTACATATTGAGACAATTACATAATCAGAATCTAACTAACAAATATATACAAGAAAACTACATTTCCTACTAAATTTCCTTTTATTGAAAAGTAGCAGGATCTACTAATGAAACTGTTACCTATGAAGACACTTATATACAGCCCAGAACTAATCTTGTAATATTAGAATAGGCAAGATATAATTAATACTTAAGATTGCTAAGAATTGAGAATAAATTAATGAAAAATGATAAATATAGAGTGATATAAAGTAACATTAGCAATATATGAACACGGTATAACCGATATATCACTCACTACAATTACAAAGTAATGACATTATATAAGAGAGGAGAGGAAAAAAGGAGATGTATAAAAAAAATTGGATATAATCAATAAATTTACTAATTACATATATATGAGCCTATATCTGATAATTTTGTACCGCTTCTAAATCCTTGTACAAGTCAAAGTTTCTCTTTTACCACCTGTTTTTGGTATTAAATACAACTAAACCCATACAGATATGGAGTTTGCTGGACTTTAATATTTTATATACTCACAAAGTTAGGATATAAACTCTTACTATATATATACATATATATATTTTGTAACACCTCACCTCTAATTGTACACACGAGCTATATACTAGCTACGTAGTAGTAATAATAACTTAAATTACTATAATAACTTTTCATACTGAAGTAAAAAAATCCATAAAATTTTTTCTTATTACTAAGTAACGTGATTTCGTCTATAACAATATATAATCTATATACATATACTTACAGCATATCATCAACACACACACGAGATATCAATCAATTAATGAGAAACTCCAGACTAACACTAACACACACAACTACACTCACACGAAACTAGACCACAACCACACCAATTTTTTTAAACATTAAAACTCATCGATAATGGCAATCCTCTCGCTTAACAACTCCACGTGCTTAACGACGGCCGCCGGATGCCAAAAGCAGAGCATAGAAAGGGCAAAACTGCACTCATATTTGTGATTTCGCCCCGAGCGGATTTGCCAAACACACACACACCACACACATTGCCGGCGTCTCATGACAGCACACACACGACACACTCACATAGATCACACATTACTTCATGTATTAACTACAGTTATATCGAGCTTGGAAATAACTAACGGGCTTGAGTGTACGTGAGATCATTATGAGAAAACGGCACGTCTATTATTTATATATACATTTAGAGAGAGGTAGAACTATTGTATTTATTTATTATATATTTAATTCTACAATATTAAACTGTATTGTCAACATATTAGCCATAATCTGTTTGAATTATTTATATCGTTTTATAGTTCTTATAGTCGCAAAATATATAGCGAAATATATGGGCTAAATTATTGTTGTTTTGGTGAAAATTAATAACATTTCTATATTTCATTTGATGCATTATTTATGATATTTTGTAGTACAATATAAAAACTAAATTTATTAAAATAATATTGAAATTGTGAGCTTTATTGTGATAATTGAAAACATTAATAATAATTTTTAGTAATACTAAGAATTTTCAATGTATCATTTATCAAGGAGTAACGGTATAATATAATATTTTATGTACATCTATTACGTTGTAGATTTTTAAAAATGGAGTTTTTCCTTTTTGACATAATATAATGTGTGTGTGTGTGGTGTTGTGTGTGTGATGTGTCGCTGTGTGTGTTATAGTGGATTCGTGTGATGTGTGTGATGAAATCTGGATCTGTGCATGCTCGCGTGTTCATTGTAGTTGTTATGGAGGAGTGACCTGTAGTTAATTAATATATAATATTCATTTAAATTTTTTATACTATTTAACTACTTGAGATGGACATAAGAAAGTATACCTATATATATCACTGAATATATCATTATTGAGTGATTAGATGAATATTCTTAATAAACAAGAGTGTGATATATATATCGTTAAAGTTTATTTGCTATTTGTCACTATACCCTTTACCTATACATATTCTCATTACCAATCTCTACGCGGTTGGTTCTTAACTTAGGTATTTGTTTTTCCTTCGTGCCGCCATACATCGAATGATGATAAAGTGAATTAATAAAAGGAACATAAGGTTATTCGTGCTGTTGTTCTCTAATAGACAGGTGAGTATTATGGTACTATATTAGAGTACAGTACATAAATCAATAATTATATAACTTAGTATGATATATAATTATTGATACGCCTTAGTTCTCAGCCTAAGAAATAATAACTAAACATAATATTAAAGATTTCCTTATCATTTTTCCTATACCTCATTAAAATGAGTAGTTTTTGTGTGCTATGTGTGTGCTGCTCGATGTGTGGTGGTGTGTGTCGTGCTCTTGTTGGTGTGTGGTTGGTTGGTGGTGCGGTGTGTTTGTGTTTGTGTTGTTGCTCTACACACCACATAGGAATGCTGAATGCTCACACACAACACACAACACACACAACATCATCACCACACACACACACACACACATGTGCGAGCGCACAACGGACCGCATGCATATACCTATTTATAACTTGATTTATATTATAAGCTCAATATAAGTATATTATACTAAATAATACATATTCCAATATAATCATTACAATGTATTTTATATCATATATCCTATTAATATATATAATAATGATCATTTATACTTATTTTTATACTACTTCTATTCTCGATTCCCCCTCCTTTCGTGGGTCTTCCTTTTGTTATTTTTATTCCTCTCCTTTTCTTTTTTATGTCTCTCTCTCTCATTACTCACATATAACGTTTTTTTCTTTCTGGTATTTAGTATTCTCTTTTGTCTTTAACAATAGTGGGACATTCAATGATTAAAATATATTTACTTATTCTAAAGTATACTAATTATTAAATATTCCTACTAACTATCGTAAATTAAAAATATATATTTTACAACACACTCACATACTTCATTATTGTTATATTTCATTATTATCTGTAAGTTATCACACATCTATTGACATACTGTATAGGTCATAAATAGTAGTGAGTCTGATTAGTCGATTACGATACGAAATAGACATATCTAAAGTTTTATGTTGTGATAGCGCATATGGAATTAGAACATACGCATATAGTGCTCGCATTGATACAGTACGACAAGTGTGTAGTGTCGCACATCGCTACGCACACGAGATACATCTAGCTGTCGCTCAGCATCGATGTGTGTGTCGCACTACAATGTGTGTGTGTGTTGCGTGGTGTGTGTGTGTGGCTTCACGTACAGCCACTGACATTCGACTAGCTCACATCGTAGCCTGCTCCTAGTGTGTTCACAGCACTACAGCTCACACAGCACAACACAACAGCACACATATATATCATATTATCATAATGATATAGTCATGTATATATTGAGTATTATATAACTATTAGATCTGTATATATATATCATTATATAAATATACATCATTGGATATCCTCGACTACATATGAGTGAGCAGAGAGAGCGATAAGAATGCAAAGAGAGAGGGAAGAAAAAAGACCAGAGACAGAAAGAGGGGGAGAGATAGATAGATAGATAAGATGAGCGAGGAGCGAGAAGAGAGAGGACAGAGAGAGAGAGAGAGAGAGAGAGAGAGAGAGAGAGAGAGAGAGAGAGAGAGAGAGAGAGAGAGAGAGAGAGAGAGAGAGAGAGAGAGAGAGAGAGAGAGAAGAGAGAGAGAGAGAGAGAGAGACTAAGAAACGAGAGAGAGGAGAGAGAGAGAGAGAGAGAACTAAGAAAGCGAGAGAGAGCGAAAGAAAAAGACAGAAACAGAGGGAGAGATAGATAGATAGATAGAGAGACATTAATATAGATAGACAGATTTGTAGATAGATAGAGGAAGAGAGAGAGAGAGAGAGAGAGAGAGAGAGAGAGAGAGAGAGAGAGAGAGAGAGAGAGAGAGAGAGAGAGAGAGAGAGAGAGAGAGAGAGAGAGAGAGAGAGCACGCAATTAGCGAATACGCCTAATTGGTTAGATTTATGATTGTGAGAGATAATTGTTTGTGGAGTCACTCACTGGGACTGTTCTCTGCCATCCGAGCTGTGAACAGAAGGTGGACCAGAAGAGAGAAGGAAAGATGCAAAAAACAAATGGAAATGGATGAGTGGAATGAAAAGATGAGAATGAAAATTTGAGACTGAGGGAAAGTGACAGGTTGAAGGATATTACGAGGAAAAAATGAGAAGAAGGAAAAGTGAGAGGGAAAGAGATTAAAGGAAAATAAAATCTAAAAGTATATGGCAACAATGGGAGAAAAGAAGAGACTGATTAAAAAGATGGAAATCATTTGAAAAAAAAATAAAGAGAATGGAGAGAAAAAAGATGAGACAAAAGGAGTGATGATAATAATAATGAAATGACGAACTAGAGAAAAAGTTTAGAAATTTAAGAAAGCAAAGAAGATATGAGAATTAATCGAATCAAGGACATAACGATCACCAAAGAAATAATGCATGATAAAGATGATGAATCAAGACTTTAGGTGCTAAATTCCAGAAGGGTGAACAAAGTTACGACAAAATTGGTCATTCTTCAATCGATACCCAATAAAACATACAGTTAATTATGGCCAAGTCACGGGACGTAATGACGGGTAATTATTATCACGATAATGGCATAATTGCGACCGTCGGATGCCCCTAATCATGGTTATAATACTAATAGCATCAATATAACGCAGTTACCCCTGGCACATCACTAACGAACTGTGAAAAGAAAACGGTGACTGTTGGCCCAGAAAAGCTACAGTTGAGTTCAGTTAATAAGCCAATTACAGCCATAATTTAAGCCAACGGAGCGAGCCTCTTGTTAACCGTAGATGTGGCAATCCATTTCCTTTTTATAACGCTCGGGTCTTCTTTAATTAATCGCTGTTAGGCTGATTTATTGAATATTAACATTGGATTACATCACTAGCTTTGTCTTAAGGAAAAGAATTCTTTTGTGCTTGGGAATTTATCATTCAATTTTCTAAAAATTCTTTACATAGTTGACGCTGGGGAAATTGTTCACCGTATCACAAGCAACAGAAAGTTATTATACTTATTACTATTCTTATTCTTAATACTACTTACTACCATTCATTTTGGTTTAATTAATCCTAAGTGCTGTCATTAATCATATCTCAGGCGTAATGAAGGTTTCTGCTGTCACCACCATTATCATTATCGCTCTAATCGCATTGATACTATTATTATAATTTCGGTTATTATCATTTATTGAGCTCATTATCTTCCTACCATTTTTTTTTTTTTTTTTTTTTTTTTTTGCTATTCCTATTACTGTTACGGCAGTCAGGATTTTCGAAAAAGTTCAGCCTAATATGACTTCATGTGAACTGTTCAGCGTTAAATGAGAAGTTAGCAATTCACAAAGGGGGGGGGATTATACATACCCCCCCCCCCACCTCCTGGCTACGCCCCTGGTCATTGCTGTCATCTATATCAATTATTTTTGTTGATGTCATTTCTACATCCCTTTCATTATCTTTGTATGGTTATATTTGCTAAGATTAATGTTATTTCCATTATCATTGTTATCATTATTATTATTACTACTGCCACTATGTCATTATCTTTTTATCCTCATTAATGTTCTTATTCTTCAAATTTCTAACACCATTCCAAACATATTTTTAATTTCTATCATCTGATCAGTTTCCACCGTCTTTACCTTTTACATGATAATTGCCAGCAAGTCCCCTTTGCTATCATAATCAGCTTTGTCATCATCATCTGTCTCATCATCATTAATATTCTCACCATTACATTCATAAGTGATTCTCAGCTCCATTACTGTTCACACTGATACGATGAACAAATCCACTCTCCGAGCGCTTAACTCTCTGCGACGCTACATCATATTCCTCCCTTGCCCATACAATCCCCACTGCCCTCCCCCCGCCTCTCCATGTCCTCTCCCCCTTTCTTCTCTCATCTTGTCTCTTGTTTCTTCTTTCAATAATCTCCTTCTGTTCTTCTTCTCCATTTCTCTTCCTTCTCTTCCCTTCACCCTTCTTTTGCTACTGGTCTCTGCTATCTTTCTGTTCCTCTTCCTTCTCTCTCTTCTTCTCTCTATCAACTTTCCCTTTCATATCGCTATTTCTCTTCCTCCTGTCGCGTTCTCAACATCCTCCCCCTTCCTGAGATCTTTATGTCATCTCTACTCACTCCTCCTTATTACTTTCTCTCGTACGTTTTTCTCTTGTGCTCTTCCTTCGTGAATCGTCTTTCTTCATTCACCTTCTTCACCCCATCCTCCTCCTCTACGCCCTCTCTTCTTCTATCTCCCGTCATCACACTCGCTTCCGTCTTGCTCAGCTCCTCATATACATCGTTATGTTCCATCTTAGATCTCGGGCACGTCTGCCTACGGTCTGCATCGTGGTCTACCATTACTCGGACAAAGATTTTGTGCTCTACTAATTTTCTTATATTCACTCCGGCATCAACTTATATCCCTTCCTCCCATTAACTCTTCCATGTTCTCCATACCACCCACACATCTTCCCATTGCGCCCTCTCGTTCCTAATGTTTCAAATTACTTATCGAGGACCACGAAAATTAACTCCACAGCCACTGTTGCCACATTAACTGTCTGCCATCATCCGAAATCGTCACCCATTTCTTGGAGACCTCCTTTCTCCACGCACTCCGTCGCCATAGGCTGTCTCTCACTGATATCTCCTTACCCTTGAGTCAAACCTCCTTTCTCCTCTCCCCTTCACTCCTCGTCCGCCATCGCTCCCTCTTTACTGCTTGGCACCCTCCTGCCTATCTAGGCGCTTGCCGCGGCACTCACCCCAGGTGCCCCTTCCCCTCGCCCACCCTCCTCCTCTCATCCCTCTTCCCCTTACTGTTTCTTGCTTAGCCCCGATCTCGCGTGCATAGATACGGCAGTATCCTCCCACGCTTCCCCTCTACAACGCTTCGAGTTAACCTGCCTACTACTCATCAGACCGCTTCCTCCCCAATTCCGTCTTTGTCTTCGATACAATCATTCCATCCTCTCTCAACCCCCGTCCCTCTTCCAGCATTTTCGTACTGTTCCCTCTACCCAGACTAACAAGGAGTGCATTCTTGCTGTATCATTTGTGACACTGGAGCTAACCTTTAATCCGAGGTAAGCCTTGAATTAGATGCTATCTAAGCCATATATTTCATCTCAATTAATGAGTATGCATAATCTAATCATGCTCGGCAAGACCACAGATTACTATGCTGCCGGTGAGTTACGCCCGGCCCAATTACGCTGTTAAATTGTATATCGACCAAGTTATGGGATAG
>NW_020870941.1:30338-32838 GCF_003789085.1 Penaeus vannamei
ATTATCATACTATTATTATTTTATTATATTATTATTATTATTATTATTATTATTATTATTTATTATTATTATTATTATTATTATTATTATTATTATTATTATTATTATTATTATTATTATTATTATTATTATTATTATTATTATTATTATTGCTATTATTATCATTACTATCCTTATCGTTATTATTGTTAATACCATTATTATTATTATTATTATTATTATTATTATTATTATTATTATTATTAATATTATTATTATATTTATTATTATTATTATATTATTATTATTATCATTATTATTATCATTGCTATATATTATCAATATTATCATTATTATTATTATTATTATTATTATTATTATTATTATTATTATTATTATTATTATTATATTATTATTATTATTTATTTATTATTTGTTGTTGTTGTTGTAATTATTACTATTATAATAGTAGTAATTATTATTTTTATTACTACTACTACTACTACTACTACTACTACTACTACTATTATTACTATTATTATTATTATTATTATCATTATTATTTTTTTATTACTATTATCATTATTATTATTATTGTTATCATTATTGCCATTATCATTATTATCATTATTATTAATATTATCATTAATGTTACTATCATCAGTAATATCATCAATATCATTATCTTATTGTTTCATTATTACTGTTTCATTTTTGTTATCATTACTATTACTGTTACTATCACCATTACTATTATCATTATTATCGTTATCATAATCCTTATTATTACTACTATTATTATTATCAGTACTAGGAGCAGTAGCAGTAGAAGTATTGTTATTATTGTTATTGTTATTGTTAATATCATAACTTATTGCTAATGTTGTTGTTATAATTTTCATTATAATCATCATTATTATCATAAGTATTAAGATTATTAGTATTTTCATTGTTATTATTTTCCTCAATATGAACTTCATTGTTATTATTATTACCTACTATTACCATTATTTTTACAACTATTACTATTAGTATTACTGTTGTCATTATTGCTATCATTGGTATTATTATTATTGTTATCATTATTATTATGATGATTACTATTATTATTATTATCATTATATATTATCATTATTATTATTATTATTATTATTATTATATTATTATTATTTATTATTATTATTATTATTATTATATTATTATTATTATTATTATTATTATTATTATATCATCATCATCATCATTATCATTAGTATTATTATATTATTATTATTATATTATTATTTATATATTATATATTATTATTATTATTATTATATTATTATTATTATTATTATTATTATTATTATTATTATTATTATCATTATTATTATCATTGTTGTTATTGCTATCATTATTATTATCATCACTATTATTACATCATCACCATCATCATTATTGTTATCATCACTATTATTACATCATCACCATCATCATTATTATTATGATTATTACTATTATTTTGTGATTGATATTGATAACTTTATTTTCATCATTATTATCATTATCACTATCACTTTTATAATTATTATTGAATGGAAAAACACCGTGTTGATACTATGGTAGAAAAACCCACAATGCACAAACTAGACCCGAAGATGAATCGAGGACGATTCCGAAACTGTTGTCTCACTTTCTTCAATAAATCTAGTTTGTGCATTGTGGGTTTTTTTTTTTCTACCATTATTATTATCATTATATAAGTGCATGATTCTTAACCCCCACTAATATTCAGAAAAACACAACTTTGCATGTAATGTGAATAATGTTCTTCATACAATTAACTGCACAGTGCTATTAAACTTTAAAGTAGAAAAAAGGAAATAGTCCTTTTTATGCAAAAGGCAATGTTAATTCTTATCTGACCTTGACGGATCCCCTGAAATCAAGGTTCAGAGCCTCCCCCACTCGAGGGACCGAGAAACAGGCGTACGAAACAGTTTGGGAAAATTGATAATCGAGTAAGTGTTAAGGGGAAAACAAGAAAAGAGAATGAGAGAGTAATCATCGAGAACGAAGAAATGGTAAAGGAGAATTAAAGAGTGAGAAAAGAAAAATAAAGTGGAAGAGCGAGAAAATGAAAAACTAAAATAAAACATGACTAAATAAAGAAAATGAAACTGTGAGAAAAGAAAATGCAGTTTTTTGTGTGTGTGTGTGTGTAATATTAGTTTTTGCACGGAGAGATGGGTGAATAACACGGGCTATGGGATACATTTTAGAGAAATTGACAGGCAGACAGATAGACAGAAACATAAGAAAAATAGAAAGATAGGTAGATAGAGATAGATAGATATATAGACAGATTAATAGAGATAGATAGATAGATAGATAGATAGATAGATAGATAGATAGATAGAGAGAGAGAGAGAGAGAGAGAGAGAGAGAGAGAGAGAGAGAAAAGAGAGAGAGGAGGGACTGGGGTCATGAATATTCCTTTGCAACAGGAGGGTGTACACAACCAGTCATTAAATGGTTGAGC
>NW_020870941.1:69898-72398 GCF_003789085.1 Penaeus vannamei
TATATATATATATATATATATATATATATATATACATATATATATATATATATATATATATATATATATATATATATATATATATATATATATATATATATATATATATATATATATATATATATATATATATATATATATATATATATATATATATATATATATATGTATAAACACACACACATATATATATAGAGAGAAAGAGAGAGTGAGAGATTCTTTTATTTCCATCCCTCATTCAGTTTATCTTTAAATTCCCTTTTTAAGCAGACACTCTCTCTGACACCCGATAAATGATGCATCTTCATTTCAGCAATAGCCTTTTTACTTGCTATCGATATCCTTCGTCTTTAGAGCACTATCTCACTTCTTTATTCGTCATCCTTCCTTCTTACTCATCTTCGTACATTTTCGACCCATGTTTGATGATCAAGATATGAATGAGAGAAGTTAACTGCGTACCTCGATTATTAAATCTTATTTTTTCCCTATTACATCTGCCACAGTGGACTCTGCCTAACTGCTTTAATACCCGCGTTTTAATGCCTTTTTCACCCTTATTCCCCCTTTCAGACTCATACCACTCATTCCTCATTCATCGCTGTACTCATCCTCATCCACTCTCTGACACTTGTTCAACATAAACCCTTGACACGTTCAAAATAAATCCTTGACACTTGTTCAAAATACATCCTCCTTCCGCTTTGAACGAATAACACCCTTACCCTCACTCACCCACGACTCAGCTTACTCAACCAGCCCCCTTCCCCCCCCCCCCTCTCAGCGCCTTACCCCCTTTTACTCATCAGCGGACTCACATACCGACGTCACTTCAAGTCACTCATATTACCCTCACTTTTTCGCTTCCTTGCCAGGAACACTACTTCACCTTGACTCCCTTTCGTGACCCCCCCCCCCCCAGTGGCATTCCCCCTGCGATCCTGACCCTATTTTCGTCGCGGGGAACCTAGGTTTTAGGGAGGAATAACAGGTTCATTATTGAAATGATTAAGGATCCCACATATGAGAGTGATTTAGGATTCTATGTCGAAGGGACGGAAATCAAGTGAAAGATAGGATGAGATAATAAGAATTTAAATATATATATTGCATATATAATATATATATATATATATATATATATATATATATATATATGATAGGATATATATGGGATATATATATATATATATATATATATATATATATATATATATATATATATATATATATATATATATATATATATATATATATATATATATATATATATATATATATATATATATATATATATATAATATATATATATATATATATATATATATATATATATATATATATATATTATATATATATATATATATATATATATATGATAATAAATAATAATAATAATAATAATAATAATAATAATATAATATATAATAATAAATAATAATAATGAAATGAATAGGAGAGAAAATGAGAAAAAAACATGACAGCCTTTAACAACCACAATATTGCAACACACACACACACACACTACACAAACACACACTAAAAACATTATCAGGATTTGCATCAATAAACAATCATATGAAGAAAAGCAACCCGAAGATTAGAAGAAAAGTGTGAGGAGGAATAATTAATTCTTCCACAAAGAAAAAAAGAAAAGAAGAAAAGGAAAATGATAAGAAAAAGAAGACAAATTATAATAATAACAAAAAAGCACAAAAGAAAAATAATAATATTAAAAGAAAGAAGAAGAAGAAGAGAAGAAGAGAAGAAAAAAAAGAAAAAAAAGAAGATAACGAAGAAAGAAGAAGAAAAAGAAAGAAAAGAAAAAGAAAGAAAAGAAGAAGAAAATAAAAATTAAAGAAGAAAAAAGTGAAACACAGGCAGGCAGGAGGTCATAAATACTCTCTAAATATATACTTAACGTGAAAGGCGATATCAGGAAGGTATATATAATTCATCAGGAAAATTTACATCGTTAACGACAGCATGAAATCCTTAGGGGAACATCAGCTGGAAATAGCAATGCAAACTCGCCTAAGAAAAGCGTAATATTATTAGTGCAAATGTCATCATAAACAGTATTAATATCACTCGCAGAAATGGACAGGAGTGATTTTTTTTTAAAACCTAAAAAAATGGTGAAAATATAGACATAAGGTTTATTAAATACAATTATATATATATATATATATATATATATATATATATATATATATATATATATATATATATATATATATATAATACAGACATTCCAGGAACAAATCGCATTAAACTAGATCAATAACATAACCAGTAATTGTGAAAAATCAAAGGGAAAGAAAGATACAGATAAAGATGGAGAGAAAGAAAGAAAGAAATACGAACCTGGATCTATTAACAAAAGCGATATAAAGACTGACAGGTGGTGGCAGCTGAGAATTATTGGAAGACAGATGAAATAAACACATGCGCACTTTAAAAAAGGAAAGAGAGATATATGTATAAAGATATAGGTAGA
>NW_020870941.1:79898-87398 GCF_003789085.1 Penaeus vannamei
TATTATTATTATTATTATTATTATTATTATTATTATTATTATTATTATTATTATTATTATTATTATTATTATTATTATTATTAATAATATTGATATTATTACTATTATCATTATCATTACTATTGTTATTGTTATTCTTATTATTAAACGAGTATTATTATTATCTTTATTATTATTATTACTATTATTATAATTGTTATTGTAAGTTTGATGATGATGATGGTGATTATGATTGAATTATGATAATACTAATAATAATGATAATGATAATAATGATGATAATGATACTTATTGTTATTATTATTATCATTATCGTTATCTTATTATTATTGTGGTTGTTATTATTGGCCTTGTCATTATTATTATTGCTGTTTGTGTTATTATCTCATTTCTATTATTAATATTGTTATCAACAAACTTGTCTGTATTACTGTTAAAATTGTTATTGATATCATTTTGATTAGTGATAATAACGATATAAGTACTGAAATAAAAAAAGCTTGTTTCAAAGTGTGTAATGACATTATAGTGACAATGACGATGATCAAAACGCCATATATAATAATGATTATAAATGTAACGTGTGCAACTTTATAATGATAGATGTATACAAGAAGAAACTAGTAATGACAATATCGCCTCACGCAATATATTGATTTTAGTGAATCAATTAACGAATTCCACTTATCGAATACGTGATATGAATACTCAGGAGAAAACGAATGCCATAGAGTGCGAATTAATATGGTGTACTAACACGGTAAACAAAGTATAATTTATATATGGAGGTTGATTAGATATTCAATGATATACTAATGAGAGCTAATAGTATCAGCAATCGAGATAAAGTCACACGTAAGGTCTCAATAATAACATAATAAATGATCATAGTAATAAACTAGTAATCAATTCGCAAAGTAATAAATGATAAAATGATTATCGATAATGATAGTGATTTCAACAAGAAGTCAACTTATTGTTATGAGTATTAATTGTTTGTTTCGTAAACTTATATCGTTATTATTATTATATTTACATTCGTCTCGAGAGTATCAGTTTCTAAGTTTAGTATTACTAATACATATCTATTTAATTGAGTTATTAATTTATGTCACATGTTATCTAGTTTAGATCCTGTGAATTATTATTATTGTTCTTATATAGGATATATTCATTATTATTATTATTATTATTATTATTATTCTATTCACAGGATTGAGTTCCATTTATATAATTAACTGCATTATAAATATATTAATTTTCTAACCGGCCTATATGGATCAATCCTCTTCTTTCCCGCAATTATGAAAGGTCGGATCACTATATTATGTTACTTTTGAGTGACATTAACGATCCTTAAATCATGAGGGAACTGAGAGAGGCGCGGGAATTAGGAATTCGTTTATAACTAATGCAATGCCTGGTTTTACGAAAAATACGTTTTTAAATGCAATTAGAAAACTAAAATAATATTAGTGATACTTTATATATTGCAATAGGTGCGTGGAGTGAATCTTAGTTTTCTTACGTGATTATTTTGGGAGTGAGAATGAAATGCATTCAGGGAGATCCTGAAGTTTTATATCCTGGTTGGTGCATCATTTAATGCATTTTTGGAAAGTACAAATTTATTTAATAAAAATGTTATTTTTACATACTCAACACTTGTTACTATTTTTCAATAATTAATCATTATTATTATTAAATTATTAATTATTATTAGATAATTGATTATTATTATTATATAATTAATATTTTATATATAATAATTTATCAGTGTATATCATATATTATTATATTAATTATATATTTTTATTATTTAATCTGAGTTATATTAATTCATTATAATATTATAAATTATTTAATTTGTTCATTAATTATTTAATTTCAATAATCTTAACTCAATCTTATCGATCTATATATTTGTATTAAATTACTATATTATATTATTATCCTATCTAATCTCATTAATTATTATATTTTTATTATTATTCTATATTATGTTTTATATAATTATCATATTACATTCCTATTATTATTTTATCATTTATTAATCTTATTTTATTATTATTAATATTTTAATTATTTATATTTATTATTTATTATATTATTATTTTAATTTTATTTAATTTATTTATGTATTTTATATTTATTTAATATTTATTTATTATTAATTTATTTATTAATTTATTGGTTTGATTTGATTTATTATATGTTTTAATTATTTTTTTTATATTTTATCATTTGAGTGTGTATTCACTATTGTTATTATTATTAATTATTATTATTATTATCAATTATTGTGTTTATTAATATATTATCTTTTATAGTGTGATATTTAATTTTTATTTGTTTTTATTGTGTATGGTGGTATTGTTATATTTTTTATTGTGTCTTTATGTTATTCATTCATTTATACTAAGCAATTAATATTATTTCTATCATTTCAGTTTAATTTTAAATAATATCATTATTGGTTATTGTTTATATTATTTGTATTATCTAAATTCTGATATTTGGCTTGGAGTGTGTTTGAGTTATTAGCATTATATTATAATTATTATTTATTATTAGTTTCTTAATCTTATAACTTTTATTCAATTTATCATAAGATTATCTTAAATAACCGACTTCATCATTATCATTATAGTTATTGGTGCTAGTCTTAATAATCAGATTATCATTATTGATCTAATTGTTTAAGATAATATCTGATTTATATTTAATCATATTTATATTCATAATTCGTCATAATCATATTAATCTACTAATACGTTAGAGCGATTAATAGTGGTTTAATAAATGGTAACGATAAAAGTGATTTTATAAAGATTATACATATTCATTTTTTAATTTGAATTGTTTTTATTGATAATGTCATCTATAATAAAATTGATTATCTAACAATTCATTTATCCATTATTATTGTTATTACTCATAATTTAATTAACCATTAATTAATCATTATTGTTATTATCATATCATTACTCATCCTATATCATATATTCTTTATTATTATATTTAAATCTTATTAAATTCATCATATATTTCATCATCATTAATCAATATATATTTTAATTATATTATTATTTTATTATCAATTTATGATTATGATATTTAATAAATTGTCATTGGCTATTCATTATCATTATTAGTAATTATATGTACATTGGATTATATTTATATTTCATCTTGTCTATACTCTCGTATGAATATAATACACAATTATTATTAGCACTTTCTTATTAATTTTATTTATTATTAATTGGACAAATATCATAAATTTATTATTATCTTTTATTTATTATTATACTATATTTTCACGATTTTTAATTTATGTATCTTACATTATAATCTTATTATTATATTATTATTACATTCATAATTATTATATTCAAGATATTCACTCCAATTACGAGTATTGTTAAGTTGTCTCCTGTTTATAACTATATTTTTTATGTGATATCTACTCATTTATTATTGTTATTCATTTCGTATATGTGTATTATTAGATAATCATTTGACTTCTTATTTTTCTTCATATCTTCTCATCCTCTTATCCTACTCTTCATTTACTTTCTTCTGATATTATTATTATCTACTATTATAATTAATCAGTGTTAAACACTGATACATTATCCATTTTTTATTTCACTCTCTTGATTTGTTGATTCGTCTTATTGCGTTGTTTTATCTGTTATTCACTTAATTGTTACTAAAATTAAATTTCCTTTTCATTCCAGTTATTTTCTCTGCTATATAATTTAATATGAGCAGTAGTATAACTGATTATTGACATATTTATTTAATTGAATAGTACATAAATGCTGTATTAACGCATTAAGACAATTCTCATATGTATAAGAGTGGGAGATGGATATATTTTCTATATATACATCGCATTATAGTCATTACTGTTCTAACAACACTCATTAACATTACTTCACATATACTATACATTATACTGACGCAATACGGAAGTAATATAGGAATATTGAAAGGGAAGATAATTCAGAATGGAAACTGATACTCATATTGTCTAAAAATCTCATACTAGTGTGATCATATAATTGATGATCATTTTTTGTGAGTGTTTTGATTTTATTATTTTACTGTGTTTTGTCTATTATTCGTTGTTTATATATGTATAATGTTAAATTCTAATTTGATTCTACTAACACATATCTCACTCGTTATTCACAACTATCAGTAACACACACACACAATCACATACATGAGATACATATTTCTAAACTCACAAAATCAATTATCTAAAATTGTTATTGTTTTTGGTTTTGTTTTTAAGGTCAATTATTATTCTCAACTATTAGAACGGTAATTGGCTGTTAATTATTATCAATCCACGAAGAGCATATGCAATACATAACAAAGTATCGATGATTAGCACTTTATTTATTCAATTTTGTTTATTTTTAATTTTCACTTTTTTTTTCTGTGTACGGCGGGCTCGTAGCATGGCTTCGTACACGTACAAGCGTTACGCTCGTATTGTATTCTTCTCTCTCTCAATCTCTCCTCTCCTCCTCTCTCTCTCTCCTCTTCTCTCTCTCTCTCCTATCTCTACTCTCTCTCTCTCATCTTCTCTCTCTCTCTCTCCTTTCCTTGCCCTTCCTCTCCCTCCTCTCTCTGTCTTTTCCTCTTTTCCCCCTCTCCTCTCTCTTTATTTCTCCATCACAACCATCCACCTCCCTAAACCTCATCTTTCTCATATATATATATATATATATACACACATCAACACTAATAACATATAATATATATATATATATATATAATACACACACACACACACATCCACCACACACACACACACATCCACAAGACCACACACAACACACATATTGCAAGGATAGTTTTCATGCTTAGATCTCATTTTGTAGAATTATATTCCTTGGAGTTTCTGATCGCCTCTCTGTATACACAGGAATATATATTAGGATAGCATAAATTGGGTAGATTTGGGGTTCAGTGACAAAACAAAAGTATTAACACAGCATAACTCATCACACACACATTTCAAAGCGATACCCAATCACTCTATAGCTATTCTCAAACACATCGATCTACAAAAAAGTTGTAATAAAACATCAGACAAAATAAAAATGTCAATGGATCAATCTTGTCATAAATCATTTTCTTGTACTGCCCACACACCAATCATTTCACTTTGTTTTTTAATTTTATATTATTTTTTTTAAGACTCTATCTTTATATACTATCATCACTATACAACTATCTATCTACCATTCATCTCACTCTACACACACATACCTTTCCTGCAGACACTAATAGTTCGCCGACGCTCTCGTTCTGCATGAGGCCCAATATGAGCCCATCGAGAGCTTACACACACACACACATCCACACGAGCGCTTGCTGGGTCGTCGCTCGTGCACCTGCCACTCGCGCCTACTACACCTCACTACACCATACCCACCTGTAGATACATGCGCGTTCGCTGTAGTGTGCACGTCTCTCTTTATATATTATATACAATCGACAGACTGTCAGCGTAAGTTGAGCTGTGAGAGAGAACGATCGTCGAGCCCCGCGCAACGTATTAGACTCCCTTTATATTCCATTCAAATGGTAAATATTATATTTTTGTACGCGCAGTGAGGCAATTGATAATAAGGTATTGCAGTGGCCCAGAGAAAGAAGGGAAGCACGGGATAGGGAGTCGAAGGAGGGGAGGGAGGGAGAAGGGAATGGAAGGGGAGAGGAGGGAGGGAAGGAGAAGGGAAGGGAGGGGAGAGGAAGGGAAGGAAGGGGAGAGGAGCAATTTCTTATTCTTAATGTGCCAAGGTCAGTAATTGTTTCAAAATAAACTCAAATGCAAAAAAGTGGGGAACTAAAGCAGCGAATAAAACCAAAGATTACAGGAGAGTGAAACAAAATAGGTAGAAGGAGGGAAGAGGAGCCGGGGCCTTTAGGGCTAGAGGCAGGTACTAGAAGAATGGGAAGGGGATAAGAGAAAGGAGAGGGGCGCTGTGGTGCGGGAGGGTCCTGACCTTTTCTCAAGCGCCGCGGTCAGTGTCAGGAGGAGGGAGGCGCTTCTCCAGAGACTCGGGAGCTTCGGCACGGCGCTGCTTGTGGCACTTAGGCAGGGAACAACACACAAGAGAGGGAGGTTTAGGGCATACGACAGGTGTAACTAGTAGGCAACGCAGTCGTAGAGTGGCAAGTTAAGGCATAGAATGAGGTGGTCTAATCTTATCCTTCTTTATCTATTTACTGTCTAAATAGGTGCTAGTGCGGTAGTTATAAATAAAGTTCATAAGAATCGAGTGAAAGTGCCTATGAGTAGGGTGGTGGTTTAAGCGGTATACAATGTTATAAGGAGGAAGGAGGTAGTCGGGTTGGGTTTCATTATATGTGTATGTAAGTTTGGAGGTTAACTATTGAATCCTCACTATGGTTGTTGCTGGTTTGTGTGTGTGCATGTGTGTGTGTGCTCAGTAGCTGTGGTGGTGGTGAGTGTAGTGTGTGCAGATCTATTCTACTAAAATGTCAAATGTATACTACTAAGTGTAGTGTAAGTTTATACCCAATACTTTACTAATAAATATTACTATTTTCAATCACACATTCCGCTTTCTCTCCCTCTCTCCCTCCTTCCCCACCCTTCACTTCCACTTCCACGCCTCGTCCACGCCTCCTCTATTTACCTCCTACCTCCCATCTCCACTCATTACAACCTCCCTCCGCTCCCCCACCCGCCTCCCCCTCCCTCCTCAACAGGTACGCGAAACCCTGGCTCCCGTCGTCCCGACTGCAAAGTAATATGTCGCCCGAATGAAAGACAACTTGCAACCTCCCCCGCCCAAAAAAACCTGGAAAATAACCAGTCCCAATAAATGCCTCCCTCGTCACGTGAACAACCCACTCCCGGCGCCGTCGGGGGAGCTCCGCTGTAAATAGTCTCCAATCTGCGCTCATTCTATGCCCTGTGACTGAGTAACCATAAATCCTGCCACGCACACCAATTTCTCCTCCCTCCTTCCTCCCGTCCTGGCTCTCTGACCTAATGTTTCTTCTAATTCGCCAACTCACATGACTGGTGTCAGAGTGTAGGATGATACCAGTCGGAGAGAGACCATTCTTCCGGGTTGATTACACGATACCCAACGCTGTGGAGGAAACGGGCGACGGAACCCCACCAAGCGGGCGAGTCGAAACGGAACGGAGAACGGGTATGCGGGAAGGTGTGTCTAATTCTTTTTTACTGTTCGTGTCTATATCCTTTTATTTTGTGTTAAGTTGACGTGAGTGGTATTCCTATTGTCTGAACAAATATGTGCTTGTTACCGTCTCTTGATTTTTATCATGTCTAAATTGTAATCCTCTCTCTTTTATGTTATTCTACTTTGCCAGCTGTCAAAAGGCTGTTTGGTTCTCTACTGTATTAACTGTATTTTGATCGTTTTTGTAAATGTGCATATATTTTTTTGTTTTTAGTTTGCGATGGTATGTGTGTGT
>NW_020870941.1:94898-102398 GCF_003789085.1 Penaeus vannamei
TTCCTCATTTCCTCTCTCTTCTCCCTTCGTTATCTCTTCTCTTCGTTCCCCATTGTTTCTCGCCTTTATCGAAGTTACCTATTTACCTTATTTTTCTCCCCTCATTACTTCATAGTCTATCCTTATTTTGCTTCATTATGCTTCATCCATATTTTCTTTTCTTTTCGTCAGTTACCCCTAACTTCACTTTCTCTCCTCATTATCTCGTTTTTTTTTTTTTTTTTTTTAATTTATTTATTTTATATTCTTAACTACTGTTCCTTTTTTCTGCTTCATTTACCTCTACCTTCCCTATCTCTCCTCATTATTTTGTATTTTCTTACCTTCTATTCTTTGCGTGTTCTTTCCTCATTCTGCATAGTTCCCTATATTGTTATTCCCTCCCCTCATAATCTCATGTTTTCTACACCTGCGATATTACACGTTACCTCATGTTCTCTCATTCTACATCGCCACCCAACTATCCTCACATTATCTTCATTATCCTCACATTATCACCATTTCTTCCTGTTCTTTCCCTCTCGTCGTCAATTTCTACGCTCACTTCCTCCACCTTCCTCCATTCTCTCTCCTCATTCCCCTCAATTCAATATCATTTCTTGCATCATCTCGTTCTTTTCCCTCATCAATATACTCATTCCTTCCCTTCATTACCTCGTGTTATTTCTCCCTCATTTCTTGGCTTCGGCACTTCCCCACTTCTCTCTCCTCATCCGTCTTTCTTATATGATATTTTTGCCTCTCGCCTCGCCTCTTTCTTTTCCCCCATTCCCTCTCCTCATTCCCCTCATTTAATATCATTTTTTTGCGTCATCTCACTTCCCTTCTCTTTCTTTTCCTCCATTTCTTCTCCTCATCCCCCCTATTTAACATCATTTTTGCATCATCTCGCCTCCCCCTCATTTCATTTAATATCATTTTTTGCGCTCTTTCCCCCTTTTCTTGCATCATCTTCCCCCATTCCCTCCTCATTCCCCTCATTAATATCATTTTTTTGCTCATCTCTTCCCTTCTCTTTCTTTTCCTCCATTTCTTCTCCTCATCCCCCCTATTTAACATCATTTTTGCATCATCTCGCCTACCCTCTCTTTTCCCCCATTCCCTCTCCTCAATCTACCCTATTTAATATGATATTTTTACATCATCTTGCTTCCTCTCTTTCTTTCTCTTTATCCCCCCTATCTAGTATCATCTTACATCATCTCGCTTCCTCTCTCTTTCCCCTCTCCTCATCCACCCTATTTAATATCAGTTTTTGCTTCATCTCCCTTCCTTTCTCTCTTTCCGATCTCGCTCTCGCTTCCTCATTCCCTCTCCTCATCTCCCTTTTGCATCAGCTCTGCTTCCTTCTCTCTTCCCTCTCGCTCCTCTCTCTTTCATTCCTTCATTCCCTCTCCTCATCCTCCCTATTTGATATGTTTTGCATCACCTGCTTCCTCTCTCTCTTTCCCTCTCGCTTCCTTTCTCTCTTCTCTCGCTTCCTCTCTCTTTCCCATCCTCCTCTCTTTCCCCTCTCGCTTCCTTCATTCCCTCTCCTCATCCTCCCTATTTGATATGTTTCTGCATCACCTCGCTTCCTCTCTCTCTTTCCCTCTCGCTTCCTTTCTCTCTTTCCCTCTCGCTTCCTCTCTCTTTCCCCTCTCGCTTCCTCTCTCTCTTTCCCCTCTCGCTTCACACCAAGCTTCCAGTGTTGACTCCGCCTCCTTGGCCACCTGACACGCCCCTTTAAGCCCGCCCCTCTCGCCTCTGCCGCCCGGGATCAGCACAGGACAAAGGTCTTTCCAATCTTCCTACTCTTCTCCGTTTTCTTCCTCTTTTCTTCCCCCATTCTCTCTTTCCTTCTTTTTCTCTCTTCTGTTTCGTCACTTAAAAAAATAAATTCGGGTTTCCTCTTTCGAATCGAATCATTATTATTATTGTTGTTGTTGTTGTTATTTGGGGGAGGTTGATTATATTTTCTCTCTGTCTTTCCTTTTCTTCATCTTGTTTCTGATTTTTTTTTTTGTCTTGCTTCGTTCGTTCTTATTTCCCCCTCCCCTTTTGTTTTCTAACATTTCTGTTCTTTTTTTTCTCAATTTTCTTTACGTTCTTCATCCCTTTTTCTCAATTTTCAATCGGTTTTTAATCCTCTTTCTCAGTTTTCATTGTTTCCGATCTTTCTTCCTTTCTACATTTTTCTTTCATTATTTTTTCTTCTCTTTCATTCCAATCCTTTTCCCAATTTTCATTCCAAGCTTAATTTCTTTCTCGCATTTTTTTTTCTTTTCCATCTTTATTCTTTTCTCTCACTTTTCATTTCCATCTCCATTCCTTTCTCTCAATTTTCATTTCCGTTTTCATCACTTTCTCAAATTTCATTCCAATCCTAATTCCCTTTTCCCAATTCCAATCTCCCCTCATTTCTACCTTTCCCCACCCACCCCATTCCTTTCCGCTCTCCACATTTCCTAATCTTAACCCCATCAACATCACGACTTTTATCGTATTTTCCCTCTCCCTTCCAGCTCTTATTTACTCCTCCAAACTTTCCTCCATAAATAACCCTTTCTGCGCCTCCTTCAGGGCTCCCACTCGCCTTCGGTCTCCATCTAAGCCGCCCTTACTCTCCCCCTCCTTCTCTCTCTCCTACATTAGGTCCTGCCTCTCGTCCGCAGCACCGTCGGCAGGTTCCTCTCTCCGTTACTACAGGTGTGGGTGTACTCACGCGCGTGCACAGCTGTAATACGAAATCCCCACGATACAGTTCCCTCACGCTGCCCCACTTCGAACGGGGTGAAATTCAGCGACGTTACTCCATTACTCCGTTGTGCTTCTGCTGTTGGGTACACTGGGCTTCTTTGTCTTAAGTTTGTAGGTTCTTTCGTTTTTTTATGGTCTCTCTCTCACTCACTCTTCCCTCCTTTCTCTTTCTTCCTCATCGACTTGAGCATGTTTGGTCTTCCATTTCTGTCCTTTTTTTTCTTTAACGACGTAACGTTCATTTTTGTTTCTGGTCATTCCCGTGTTTCTTTTCTTTTTACGTTGGTTCCCCCTTTCGCAGCCTATAAATCTGGACTCTTCCTCTCCTCGCCCCATTTACATAATTAGAAGCAGAGATTAACAACAGTAACAGCAGTAGCAGATCTAAAGCCTGACATTAACATGGTGTAATAGGAGCAGGAGCAGACAGCAGCAGAAGCAGAGGGAAAGAAAAAGCGATTCTATCTCCCTCCGCACACAGCACACTTTCGTGTTCGATGCTCTCTCCCTTAAACCCAGACACCCCTTCCCAGGCTTGCCTCCTTCCTTTCTTCTTCCCTCCTCCTCTCTGTTTATTCGAGTTCCCTCTTGAATTGCTCTCTCACTTCCTTACCTTTATTCCTTCTATTACTTAGCCTTCTGCTTTCTTTTTGTATTGCCTGTTCCATAACGCTGTCCTCCCAGCCTTTGCTACTGTTATGTGGATTTTTTTTCTCAGCGAACCAATCTTCCTCTTTTCCATTTGCTTCCGAGGCATTAGAGTATTACATTTCCCTAAGCCTATCTTTCCCGTGGCCGGCCTTTAGCTCAGCGTGTAGTTCAGTTTTCTTTGTCTTCCTTCTCGCCCTGTTTTACAATCCTGTATCTTTCCTTTCCTTTGCCTCGTGTCGTCCCGCCCTCCTCTTTCTCTCTCTCTCTCTCTCTCTCTCTCTCTCTCTCTCTCTCTCTCTCTCTCTCTCTCTCTCTCTCTCTCTCTCTCTCTCTCTCTCTCTCTCTCCCCCCATTCCCTCCCCTCCCGACCACGTCCAGGACTAGGTAGGCATATCAACTTTAATCCGCCAGAAATAGCTGGTGTGTAACATATGTGGTCTTCGCTACGGTGTATACAGGTCCTACACATGCGTTCTATGGCTACATTGGAAGTCTGTGTGATGTAGCAATAGCACTCGATTTAGTTACGGTTACCATGACTCATTCTCTTTTATACCCATTTAAAACAAGCCCCGAACTTGATCTTAATGGCTGGAACCTTGCTCTTCTACCTTCGTATTTGCATCATCCCTATTTTTCTCTCTTTCGTCTCGCTACATACACACTAGAGAGGAATCGATCGCGGTGTCCCTGGTCCCAAGATCCTGCCAGAAGGTGGCTCACGGAATTTCTGCAATACTGTGTATGCTTAGGGGTGTCTAGGAATGTTCAGTCTGTATCAGGATGATCAAGGCTGATGTTAATACACTGGCAACTGACCAACGCCTTTCTTGAGACAGCACTTGGCCTCTTGATCTACCAAGATGTGTAATCACGAAGAAAACTGTGAAATTAATTCCCTTTGTATAAAGAGGGTGGAGGCTGCGAATTATAGTTTTCATAGGGCAAGGTTTTGTATTGAACGCTACGCTAGAATAGCCGCTTCAACGTATAAGTGTTCTTTCACCACCAGAATGCTATGTGTGTATAGGTGTAGGTATTATATTTGTATCCGGTGTACATTGTAACCCAAGACGCCCATTCTGTTGTGGTTTGAAATGTCGAAATGCTCCCGGTTATTGATTTTCACTGTTAGGGAGTCCTCAATCACGTTACTTTTGAAGGACACCCATTCAGAAGAACTGTCAGACGTTTTTTTTTTTTTTCATTTCACGTCATTCCATTTCATCTATTGATTATTTAACTGAGTTATCCAGGTGCTGTTGGAACCGTAACGGGAGTAACTGATATAGAATAGATAACCAAATCAAATAGACTACAGCAAAGGGAGATAGCTAATAGGCAAATGAAATAGCTAACGAAAGTTGCATCCTAGAAGCTTCCACTTTTCCAAACCACTTTGAGAACCACTTATCCACCTAGAACCCGGATGCTGCAGTGGAGAAATCGACCCCAGGCCGACGACCATTGATGTTGAAATCCACTAAGGGATTTTTTGTAAATTATTAGCTCTGCCTGATTAGATTCGTATCTCTAATTTACGGTTATTGCTCACGTGTCGCAAAAGTGATTAAATCCGATTATGATGCTCGTAATTTTCATTCTTGTTGAGAGAGAAAGAAAAAAAATTAATTATAAATCTTCGTAAATTTTCCACTCTCTTTTTACAAATAATTGACATACCTTAAATAAACATAGAATATAGGCAATAAAGCTACGAATACAAACACATAGTTTTATTACAATATTGATTGTGTGCTGACCGATAATCAACTTCTTATTACCTGAATAACATCATTAAACCATCAGTGTTAAAACTCTTTAGCAAGATCTACCAAAACTAGATTTATTGGTCCGCTGTATGAATGTAGTACATAAACAAGGATGAAGAAATATATCCAGTGATAGTGAGTGTGAAAAGTGTAAAATTATAAAATAGGTGTGAACGTGAATAAAACATGTTGCAAATCATTATTGACATTTCCATCTTTCTTTTGGAGTGTTACGTGTTTCTTTTTTCATCTATTGATTTATTATTGTTATTGTTGTTATTATTATCATTATCATTATCATTGTTATTACTATTGATCGCCCTATTTGTCTCTCTTACTGTCATCACCATCATCATCATTATCACAATCACCACTATCACCACTGTCACCATCACAACTATTACCATCACCATCCTCACCATCACTATGACCATCATCACCATCTTCATTATTATTGCTTTTTACTGCATTTCTGGTCCAAGTGGATTCTCAATAACGTGACAATACAAAATACAATACAGTGTGATTTACGAAGGCACATTGCTGGAGATAATGATTATGATAATGTATGTATAATGATAATGAGGTGATAATGATAATAATAATAATAAAGCTAGTAATAATGATGATAATAGGGATAATGTTAATAATAATGATAATAATAGTATAGCAGCAGTAGTAGTAGTAGTAGTAGTAAGAATAGCAGTAGTAGTACTTGTAATGATAATAGTAATGATGATGATGATAATGATAATGATAATAAGGGTAATAATAGTAATTATAATGATGATGATGACCATAATGATGAAAGCAGTAGTAGTACTTATAATGGTAATAGTAATAATAATAATGATAATAATATAATGATAATAATAATGAATAATAATAATAATGATAATAATGATAATAATGATAATGATAATAATGATAATAATAATAATGATAATCAACAATAATAACAATAATAAATGAAATAATAATTATAATAATAATATAATAATAATATAATAATAATAAATAATAATATTAATAATAAGTTTGAATAATGTTTATTGGCTTTTTGCTCGAAAGATGCCTGATATATTCTCGAAGAATTAATACATTCGACCAAGAAATAAAACCTCCATTCCTCTGAAGGACTTCTAAAGTAATATTCAAAAAAATGCGAATTAAAATGATTATTTTATCAATCTAATAAAAATCAGAACGGAAAGGAATTATTATTTTTAAAAGATCTACGTTCACATGACCCCAGGAACTGTTGATTATGCTTTCTATTATGATTCCTCCTAGCAACTAATTTTCCCAGTGCAGCAATTGCAATTCTTGAGTAAATACTATTACCCTGAACCTATTATATACTTGCATGATTGTAGTAGAACTTGCAACTTGCAATTTGTGATGCATGAGAAGTTGAGCAATCATAAGTCTTGGTTTGGGTTACCTTACGTTGGAATTACGTATTTCGTTAAGTTTCGTTTGTTGAACAATATCAAGGGATCTTCTATGTTTATTCATCCACGAAATATATTACCTTCAGTGAGTGTTGGGTATGTTAATTTATTCTTCTAAGAATGTCCAAGGGGAGAGATATTGGTATATTTGCTATAGAGTTACAGATAGATACACAGAGATATATATTACTATATACACTACTACGACTACCACTACTACTACTACTAGTGCTACTATTACTACTACTACTACTATTACTATTACTACTATTACTACTACTACTAGTAATAATTAGGATAACAGTAATAATAATAATGATTATTTTCATTAATATACTCATTATAATGATAATGATAATAAGAGACAACAAATAAACAATCGAGATTAAAAAAATATACTTTTCAATTCAAGACCTCACCAAGTGACGAGGACCCATCATAGGATAAGAAAAAATAATAATAGCCTCGGGATGCACGATATAACTTTTTTTTCGTGTAACATTCACCCCATGTTTACAGCATACAGGAAAATTATCCAAATTATCCTTTGCTTGGAAACTAACTTCAAGTATTATGAAGCTATCTGAAAAAATAATGATTCTATATGTGTGTAAATCTTCCAAAGAAAAATACAATCATCTTAAGGAACAGCAAGTGTCTTGACATATGAACTTAAAATACAAACACTTAAAAACACTTGTAATTCCTTCAATTCGCCAAACAACATCCATAACTCACAGCCAGAATGTTATAAGAAAATGAAATAATTTTTAAAAATGTTTTGCACTTTTTCTTCTTTTCTTTTCTTTTTTATTACGTAATTGACGCACTCTTCGATTTGGATTAATCAGCGCTTTTTCGCTAAAAATAGAAATGAAGTGAAG
>NW_020870941.1:122398-127398 GCF_003789085.1 Penaeus vannamei
GCTGAGGGGGCGGTGCTGAGGGGGCGGAGCAGAGGGTGCCCGTCCTAAGGGGGCGGAGCTGAGGGTGCGGCACTGAGGGGGCGGTGCTGAGGGTGCCGTGCTGAGGGGGCGGAGCTGAGGGTGCCGTGCTGAGGGTACGGCACTGAGAGGGCGGTGCTGAGGGTACGGCGCTGAGGGGTTGGGCGCTGAGGGCGTGCTGAGGGAGGGGCTGAGGGCCGTGCTGAGGTACGGCGCTGAGGGGGCGGTGCTGAGGGTGCCGTGCTGAGGGGGCGTCGCTGAGGGCGTTGCCGTGCTGAGGGTGCCGTGCTGAGGTACGGCGCTGAGGGAGCCGTGCTGAGGTACGGCGCTGAAGATGCGGTGTTGAGGTACGGCGCTGAGGGGGCGGTGCTGAGGGTTGAGGGTGTGCTTGAGGGTACGGCGCTGAGGTGCCGGTGCTGAGGGTACGGCGCGGCGCTGAGGGTGCTGTGCTGAGGGAACGGCGCTGACGTACGGCGGTGAGGATGCGGTGGTGAGGGTACGGCGCTGAGGGTGCGCTGAGGGTGCCGTGCTGGGTGCCGTGCTGAGGGTGCGGCGCTGAGGGGGCGGTGCTGAGGGTGCCGTACGGCGCTGATTGCGGCGCTGGGGTTGCTGTGATGCGGCGCTGAGGGGCGGTGTTGAGGGTGCCGTGCTTGAGGGTACGGCTGAAGGGGGGGTGGAGGTACGGCGCTGAGGATATGGCGCTAAGGGGCGGTGCTGAGGATACGGCGCTGAGGTGCGGTGCTGAGGGTACGGCGCTGAGGGTGCCGTGCTGAGGGGGCGGTGCTGAGGGTACGGCGCTGAGGGTGCCATGCTGAGGTACAGCGCTGAGGTGCGGTGCTGAGGCGCACTGAGGGGCGGTGCTGAGGGTACGGCACTGAGGGGGCGGTGCTGAGGGTGCGTGCTGAGGTACGGCCGCTGCGGATGCGGTGCTGAGGTACGGTGCTGAGGGTGCGGTGTTGAGGTACGGCGCTGAGGGTGCGGGCTGGTACGGCCTGAGGGTGCCGTGCTGAGGCGCTGAGGGGCGTGCTGAGGGGCGGTGCTGAGGGTACGGCGCTGAGGGGTGCGGTGCTGAGGTACGGCGCTGAGGGGCGGATGCTGCGGTACGGCTGGGGTGCTGATGGGTACGGCGCTGAGGGGGCGGTGCTGAGGGTGCCGTGCTGAGGTACGTGCTGAGGGGGGCGGTGCTGAGGGTACGGCGCTGAGGGTGCGGTGTGAGGTACGTGCGTGAGGGTGCGTGCTGAGGGGGCGGTGCTGAGTTGAGGGGGGTGCTGAGGTACGGCGGCGGTCTGAGGGTAGGCGCTGAGGGGGGGTGCTGAGGGTGCGTGCTGAGTACGGGCTGAGGGGGCGGTGCTGAGGTGCGGCGCTGAGGGGCTGTGCGAGGTACGGCGCGAGGATGAGCCGCTGAGGGTGCGGTGCTGAGGTAGGCGCTGAGGGGGCGGTGCTGGATACGGCTGAGCGGTGCTGAGCGGTGCTGAGGATACGGCGCGCTGAAGGGGCGGTGCTGAGGATGCTGAGGGATGCGGCGCTGAGGGGGCGGTGCTGAGGGACGGGCGCTGAGGGCGGTGCTGAGGATACGACGCTGAGGTGCGGTGCTGAGATACGGTGCTGAGGGTGCACTGCTGAGGATGCGCGGAGGGGGCGGTGCTGAGGATACGGCGCTGACGGGTGCTTCGGCGCTGAGGGGCGGTGCTGAGGATGCGTGCTGAGGATACGGCGCTGAGGGAGCGGTGCTGAGTGCTGAGGATACGGCGCTGAGGGGGCGGTGCTGAGGATAGGCGCTGAGGGGGCGGTGCTGAGGATACGGCGCTGAGGGGGCGGTGCTGAGGCGGCGCTGAGGGGGCGGTGCTGAGGATACGGCGCTGAGGGGGCGGTGCTGAGGATACGGTGCTGGGCGGTGCTGAGGGTGCACTGAGGATACGGCGCGGAGGGGCGGTGCTGAGGATACGGCGCTGAGGGTGCGGTGCTGAGGATACGGCGCTGAGGGGGCGGTGCTGAGGATACGGCCTGAGGGGGCGGTGCTGAGGCGGTGCTGAGGATACGGCGCTGAGGGGCGGTGCTGAGAGATGCTGAGGGCTGAGGGGGCGGTGCTGAGAGGATACGGCGCTGTGCTGAGGATACGGCGCTGAGGGGCGCTGAGGATAGCTGAGGGGGCGGTGCTGAGGATACAGCGCTGAGGGTGCGGTGCGTGCTGAGAATACGGCTTGAGGGGGCGGTGCTGAGGATACGGCGCTGAGCTGAGGGCGGTGCTGAGGATACGGCGCGGAGGGCGGTGCTGAGATAAGGTGCTGAGCTGAGGATACGGCGCTGATGATACGGTGCTAAGGATACGGCGCTGAGGGCGGTGTTGAGGATACGGCGCTGAGGGGGCGGTGCTGAGGATACGGCGCTGAGGGGGGGTGCTGAGGATACGGCGCTGAGGGTGCGGTGCCTGAGATACGGCGCTGAGGGGGCGGTGCTGAGGATACGGCGCTGAGGGGGCGGTGCTGAGGATACGGCGCTGAGGGGCGGTGCTGAGGATAGTTGCTGAGGATACGGCGCTGATGCTGGATACGGCGCTGAGGGGCGGGGGCGGTGCTGAGGATACGGCGCTGAGGCGGCGGTGCTGAGGATACGGCGCTGAGTGCTGAGGATACGGCGCTGAGGGGGCGGTGCTGAGGATACGGCGCTGAGGGGCGGTGCTGAGGGGCGGTGCTGATGATACGGCGCTGAGGGGGGGTGCTGAGGATACGGCGCTTAGGGGGCGGTGCTGAGGGGTGCTGATACGGCGCTGAGGGGGCTGCGCGGTGCTGAGGATACGGCGCTGAGGGGGCGTGCTGATGATACGGCGCTGAGGGGGCGGTGCTGAGGATACGGCGCTGAGGGGGCGGTGCTGAGGGTGCGGTGCTGATGATACGGGCGCTGAGAGGTGCACTGCTGAGGATACGGCGCTCTCTCTCCTTCCTCTCTCTCTTCTCTCTTCTCCTCTCCTCCCTCTCTCTTCTCTCTCTCCCTTCCTCCCTTTCTCTTTCTCTCTCTCTTCCTTCCTCCCTTCTCTTTCTTTCTCTCTCTCTTCTCTTCTCCCTCTCTCTTTCTCTCTCTCTTCTCCCTCCTCTCTCCTCTCTTCCTCTTCTCTTCCCTCCCTCTCTTTCTTCTCTCCCTTCCTCCTCTCTCTTTTCTATCTCTCTCCTTCCACCCTCTCTTTCTCTCTCTCATTCCTACTTCTCACTTTCTCTCTCTCCTCTTCCTCCCTCTTTCTTTCTCTCTCTCTCCTACCTCCCTCTCTCTTTCTCTCTCTCCCCTTCCTCCCTCTTTCTTTCTCTCTCCTTCCTCCCTCTTTCTTTCTCTTTCCTTTCACTATTCGCTATCGCTGTTACTCTGCCCAGGAAATCAAAATATTAAGCTGAGTGGCAATTTCTCTTTGAAAATCTCCTCTTTTTAAAATGCATTTTTGAAATTTCTCTTTGAAATTCATTCACAGAAAAAATACAATTACGTCTATTCTTTGTCTTGCATTTCTATGAGCATGATTTTTTTTCTTCTTTGCAAAAGTATGTAAATAAAAAATGAAATGCTATATTCATTTGACAGCGAAAGTGTGTCTTAACAATTTTAACTAACATTTGGAAGAGAAAACGAAAAAATACGAAAAAAGAAATCTACTAAGGAAAAAACAAACAAACAATAATAAGTAGATCAATATAGATCTCTCCCTCTCTCTCTCTCTAGAGAGAGAGAGAAATAAAGGGAGAGAAGAGAAAAAGAGAGAGAAACAGAGAGAGATATATATAGAGAGGAGAGAAGAGAGAATAGAGAGAAAAAAATCGTTTTCATTTCAAGCTGTAACACATTTCTCATTTATATCTAAAATTCTGGTTAATCATTTTCTAATCCATCACCCGAATCCGTTTCACATCCTTACCACCAGTGCCACCCAGCGTGACACTTCCATTACCATAACAAGTGCCACTGTAGCGCCATCTGGTACCACTGGCACCATTTTTTTTCTCATTAGGATCAACGCAAACGCCGCCACCTGCCGTTGGGGAAACAACGAGAGAATGAAAGAGAGAGAGAGAGAGAGAGAGAGGAGGGTGGAGGAGAGAGAAAGAGAGAGAGAGTAGAGTAAGAGAGACAGAGAGAGGGGAGAGGCAAAGAGAGAGAGAGAGGAGAGTAAGAGAGACAGAGAGAGTAAGGAGAAAAGAGAAGAGAGAAAGAGAAGAGAAGAGACAACGAGAGAGCAAGAGCCAGCGAGAGGAGGAGACCCCATTCCATTCCAGCCAAAGTTAACAAGGTAGTCTTTAAGATACGCGGGTGAAGGTCCTCCTCCAGTCAGCAATAACACGACTGGGAGAAACGGGAGGTCAGACTTGGTAGAATTGCCAAAGCGAATTATTGAAAAGTCACCATTCGGGGCCGGTTGCAGGGTCGAAATGCGATGGCTCGGTGGAATTCGGTTGAATATCATAGGGTTAAACATACCCGTTGATCGGACCTGATTTTTTGGCAATTGAAGGGAGAGGCATGGTTGGAACACGACTGGAAGGGTGGTTTATGTTGGTGACTTTTTTTTCCTATTTTCTTCTCTCTCTCTCTCTCTCTCTCTCTCTCTCTCTCTCTCTCTCTCTCTCTCTCTCTCTGCTTCTCTCTCTCTCTGCTTCTCTCTCTCTTCTGCTCTCATTCTCTCTGCTAATTCTCTCTCTCTATCTATATATCTCTGCCTCACTATCCACTCTCCTTTCCCTCTCTTTTTCTCGCCCCTCTTCTCTCTCTCCATTTCTCTCTCTCTCTTTCTGCATCTCATTCTCTCCTCTCTCTCTCTCTCTCTCTCTCTCTCTCTCTCTCTCTCTCTCTCTCTCTCTCTCTCTCTCTCTCTCTCTCTCTCTCTCTCTCCTCTCCCTCTCTTTTTTTCGCCTCCCTCCTCTCTCTCCCTTTTCCTCTTTCTCTTTCTCTTTCTCTCTCTCTCTCTCTCTCTCTCTCTCTCTCTCTCTCTCTCTCTCTCTCTC
>NW_020870941.1:134898-137940 GCF_003789085.1 Penaeus vannamei
TAGTATTAATAATAATGATAATATTAACCATAATAATGACAATGACAACAACAACAACGATGATAATATGTAATGATAGCAAAAGTAATAATACTGATAGTGATAAAGATAATAATGATAATAATCTTAATAATAATAACGTCAAGAATGATAATTATGATAATGATGATAATGTCAGTAGTAATTATAATAATGATAGTAATGATAATAATTAATGATAGCAATGATGATCATGATGAAAATGATAATGATAATTATGATAATGATGATGGTGATAATAACCATGATAGTAAAAAATGATAATAGTAATAATAATTTTAAAAATTATAATGAAGTGGATAATGGTGATAGTAATAATAACAAAAAATAATGATGATAATAACAATATGGAAATGATAATAATAATAGTATAATAATGATGGTAGTGAATGATAATTAGTATCATTATTGACTTTGTCATTGTTATAACTATAGTAATGATATTGATAGTAAAAAAATGATAATGATAATAATAATAATAGAATGATAATGATGATAATATTGATAACAATGATAACATAATAGCAATAGTAAAAGTAATAGTGAGAATAATAATAATGCTAATAACAGTATCAATAAAAACAATATCATAATTGCTATCGTTGCAAATATCACCAATAAAGTTATTCTTATGTATAATTTTATCATGATCTTTAGCTTCACTATTATCAATTATTGCTATTTCCCCACCACCATCATTACTAACATTGCTATGGCTATCATCGTTACCTCTATGTTTACGTTCTTCCTTTCTCTTCCAGTGGAGTTAAATTCGTCTTATTTTCATTATTATTCGTATTGGTCAGTGGGGTTAAATTCGTCTTATTTTCATTATTATTCGTATAGGTCAGTGGGGTTAAATTCGTCTCATTTTCATTATTATTCGTATAGGTGTCGTTACCATATGGCTGCGCTTTTGTTCAGTTGCAATCTTGTCTTTCGCTGCAGTGAGCTCAGATTCCCTGTCGGAGCTCTGGCTTGTCCTTTGCGCTCTTTCTTGATCTATCAGTCTGTCTGTCTGTCTGTTTGGCTGTCTGTTTGTTTGTCTGTCTGTCTGTTTGTCTGTCCGTTTGTTTGTCTGTCGGTTTGTTTGTCTGTCCGTTTGTCTTTCTGTCTCTCTGTCTCTCTGCCTGCCTGTTTATTTGTCCGTTTGTCTGTCTGTCTGTTCGTCTGTATATCTATCTGTCTAGATAGATACCTTTCTTTTCTCTCACTCACGTTTTCGGTCTCGTCACTTTCCTATTGTTTCTTTCTCCTTGTTCTCTCTCCACCCTATGCCCTCCCACGTCTGCCCTATCCTCCTTCCCTTTCTCTTAGATTATCTATCTATAACGCGTCTATGTATAACTATATATCTATTCATGCTATCTATCTTCTATTTTTAATTTATCCCTCTTTCTCGTGGCCTCCCTTCACTATCCTAACTTTTCTCTCTATCTAATCTGTCCCTCTATCCATCCTTGCTCTCATCTTCGTCTCTCACACCTCTCTCTCTCTTCTCAGTTTCTCCTCCTTCTGTCTCCACTTCTCTCCCTCCTCTCTCAATTTCTCTCACCTCTCTCCCTTTCACTTCCCTTTCTTTAACTTTCCATCTTTTTCCCCCTCTCTCACACTTTTCTCTTCATTTCTCCCTCTCTCTCCTTCCCCTCTCTCAATTTATCTCACCTTCCTTTTGGGCCACCTTTCTCACACTTTCTCTCGCTCTCTCCTACTCTTCTCCTTTCTCTCACACCCTCTCTCTCTCAATTTCTTTCACGCTCTCTCCCTTTCTCTCTTTTAACCCTCTCTCGCTCCCCCTTCTCTCAATTTTAATCTCTCTCACCTTTCCCCACCCCTTTCTTCGCTCTCTCTACTCTCTCTCCGCCCCCCCCCCTGCTCTCTTAATTTCTTTCCTCTCTCTCCTTCTCTCTTTCCCCCCCTCTCCTTCACTTTCTCCCCTCTCTCACTTCCATTTCTCACCCCCCTCCTCTCAATTTATCCTCCTCCCCACCCTCTTTTCTCTCACTTTCTCTCCCTCTCTAGTTCTATCCTCTCTCCCACTTTTCCTCTTCTTTACTTTCTCTCCCTTTATCTTACTCTCTTTCCCTTCCCCCCCTCTCTTCCTTTCCTCCCTTTCTCTCTCTTTTCTCCCCTTTCTCTCACTTTCTCTTACTGTCATGGATTGGCTGCCTCTCTTCCTCACTGAGTGTTTATCCAATGGCTTTGTTCTGCCGTCGAGGCGCTGCTTCTCCAAATAAACCTGTAAAAGCGAACATTGGGATTCCATTATTCGGTCTTGGGTCTCTCTCTCTCCTCTCGCGTCTCGTCATCTCTCTCTCTCTCTCTGTTGGTCTGTCTGTCTGTTCTCTCTCTCATCTCTCTCTTCTCTCTCTCTCTCTCTCTCGTCTCTCTCTCTCTCTCTCTCTCTCTCTCTCTCTCTCTCCTCTCTCTCTCCATGTCTTCATTTCCAGGTTGTTTGTTTTTTTCTTCTCTGTCTCTGTCTGTCTGTCTGTTTGTTCTGGTCCGTCTGTCTCTGTCTCTTGCTCTCCTTCCGCCCCTCTATATACTACTTCCATACCCTCGTCGCCTTCATCCACACCCTCTCTCCTCTCCTCTCTCACCTCTAATCAGCGCCTCTCTCTCTCCCATTCTTCTTGTCTTCCTCTCCCTCCCCCTCCCCACTTCCCCCAGCGCTCACAAAGGCGCCCTTATCTGATATGCAGCCTGGGATATACGTATTCCTAAGGTTATTCAACATAAGCTATCACAAGCATGCAGTGTTGATTCAGCCTTGTGCAATACGTGGTGTTTGCTGGGGTAACATTTGTGTAGGCGTGTGCCGTGCTTTAAGTCGTGTTGCGTTTCGCTCTAAAGACGTACAGCAGGAGAGAAACGTGATAGAAAAAGAAAGAAAGATAAAAAAAAAGGTTATGGGAGAGAAACGTGATAGAAAATGAAAGATAAAAAAAAGGGTTATGGTACAACGAGGGTTTAGGTTGTGGTTTGTGAGGAGTTCAGAGATCC
>NW_020870941.1:139370-144370 GCF_003789085.1 Penaeus vannamei
ATCTTTATCATTATGATTACCATCATTTTAATATTTTTTATCAGTATTGTTGCTGCAGTTACTATTATCATTATCACTATTATCTATATCATCATCCTCATCCTCATTGTTTTCATTATCATCCCCAAAAAAAAATCATTATCGTCAGCATTATCTCACCATCACAAGTAATCATCCACATACCATTATAAAAATCATTATCATCCCCAACATCATCATTATAATCAAATCAATAAACATGTTCATGCAACCAGCAAAAATTCTGGTTGTTCATTTCCTCCCCCACTTTTTGTTTTCAGCGTCATGCAAAGTTCACTGCATGCACTCTCTTTCTCCGTCATCTTAGTGCAATGTTTCATTCAAATTGCAACAGGTCTGTGCAATTTCGAACTAGTTTTTTTCTCTCTCTCTCGATTTGATGGCATCGAGTGGTTCCCCTCTCCCTGTCCTATCTGGCACCCTGGCACTCCCTTCTTCCCTTGCGCTGCTGGACTTTCCGACCCTGTTGGCCACCTCCCACCCTTTCCTACTGGCACTCTCCCTTCCCTTGTCCTGCTGGACTCTCTTACCCCTAACATTCACCCCTCTACATCCCTTTTCTGCTGGCACTGTGGCACTCTCGCCTCCCCCTTATGCTGCTGGACTCTCGACCCCTGACCTCATCTCTATTCCCCTGTTCTGCATGTTCACTGTGGGCACTCTCGCTTCCCCCTATGGCTGCTGGACACCTAAACCTGTCATCCCCCCCCTCTCATGCATGCGACAGACAGAAACCACCCTCTCGAGCTCCTTGACCTCTGAACACGCCCACCCCACCCCCACCCGTTTCCCCTGTCCGGCCGAACCCCCTAACCCCTGACTGCCTGACCTGCACCTTTACCAGAGCCGAGCGAATCTCACTTCCGTAGGCTGTGTGACGCGCCTGAACACTCCGAGCCAGTGACTTTTAAAGCACGAAAGAAACCTCACAGTTTTTGGAAGCTTAAGATGAAATGAATGTTGTTGGATGGCACACACACACACACACACACACACACACACACACACACACACGCACACACACACACAATCACATCACACACCCACACACAACCACACACACACACACACACACACACACTACACACACACACGCACACACACACATACACACACACACACACACACACACACACACACACACGGGCATTAAGTTCTCATTGCATGCACGTCCAGGCACGAACATAAGCATTCACACAGTGGATAAGATTAATAACTAAATGAAATCATAACAATAGTCATATCATTAATAATTGTAATGATGGTGACAGTAATAACCATTACAATGATAGCAAAAACAACAATAATAACAACAATGATAACGGTAATAAAAGGACCTTAACGCTAACAGCAATGACAAGGCCAAATCTATAATATAACAGAACACGACACACACACACACAAGAATGGAAGCATACAAATAATTAATAGATAAAAAAAAACACAAATAAAAGAAACAGACGACGTAGCCACACGAATTCTCGTCGACAAAAAGTCCCTCGCGTGACCAGCCCCAGCACGACGAATATTGGTTTCATTTATGCGGCGACTACGTTGTGCCAGAACACTTAGCGACCGACGTGGACTGAGTCGGTGAGTCAGGGAATCACTTCAGGGAACTGTTGCTTGGTTTTGAGGAGGGTGAGTCACTTGTTTCTGGAACTAGGTGTGTGTTTTGTATGACTGTTGACACCGTGTTTAGTTAAGGATTAGAATGCTGGGATGTTATATGGTCAGTGTTTGAAAAGGTAGAGATTTATAGGATTAATGGTTTTAAGGATGTATTTGATGAGGGAGTGTGTTTAACAGTGATTAAAGTTGTCCAACTCACCCGGTTCAAAAGTTTGTATGTATCATACGGTTCAAAGTCTATACGTGTCACCTAATTCGAAGAGTATATCACTAAGTTCAAGGAGTGTTTCAGCTGCTTCAATGCTAATATGTATCACCAAGTTCAAAGAGTGTATCACATGTTCCATTGCCTATATGTGTCACACAGTTCAAAGGGTGTATCAACAGCTTCAAGGATCATATGTGTCGCCCAGTTCAAAGGCTGTATCAACAGCTTCAATGCTTATATGTGTCGCCCAGTTCAAAGTGTGTATCATCTGGTTCAAAACTCACATGCAAGATCATCGTTTCGAAACCTGTTTATATCATGCATGACACATGACGGTTGCAGAGCGAATTGACCAAATATACAAATGGTGTTTCGGAAAAGGGTTTGCCAAAAGGAAGGATTTTGATATGCGGAACTACCCGCCTCGTCCTCTTCTCTTCCACGTATGCCATTTGTTAAAGAAAAAAGGCGTCTGCATGTCTATCTCAGGTCGAACTCTTTCCTCGCTCGTCCTTTCCCGAGCACGTAAAAGATGGAAAGTCACAGACACAGTTGGAAATATATAAGCTTCATTTACATAGATATCAAAGCTTACGGAGAAACACACAGACACAACACACACACACACACACACACACAACACACACACACACGTCTCCGCAAAGCCCCACACGCACACGCAAGCAACCTCGTTTGCCACGAGGACTCCCATCCTCGAAGGATCCTCATTTCCGCACTTCCGCGTCATCTCCCCAGCTCATTCAGCCGTGCTTATCGCTGGCACGCACCCAATCACGTCGCACAGTGGACATTGGCACCTCCGCACAAGGAAGTTTGGTCAGTGCCTCGTTCTCAGCGGAGAGCCAACTGCACTTCTGGCTTGTTCGGTCGTTGGGTCGCCGGGCTGGAGGGTGGGAGGGCGGCGGTTGTCGGTGTTCTTGGATTTGTTCTTTTTTTCCTTCTTGCTTTTGTTGTTGTTGTTTCTGTTCTTGTTCTTGTTTCATTCTTGTTCTTGATTGGGATATTGTTATTCTTGTTTTGCTCTTGTTCTTGATTTGGAGCTTGTTCTTGTTCTTAATTTGGATCTTGTTATTGTTCTTGTTTCGTTCTTGTTCTTGATTTGGATCTTGTTCTTGTTTTTGTTTTGTTCTCCTTATTCTTGTTCTTGATTTGGCTCTTGTTCTTGCTTTATTCCAGCCGTTCTTGATTTAGCTGCTTTGTTCTTGTTCTTACTTTTGTTTTCCTTATTTGTGTTCTTGCTTTTGTTCTTTTTTTTCTTTATTTGTTCTTGATTTTGTTATTGTTTTCCCGGTTCTTGGCCTTGCTGATTCTTATTCATTTATTTCCCCCTTTTCTCCTGTTATTGTATTCCTTTTTCTCTCAGATTTTTTGAAATTTTGGTGGAGGTTCCGCGACGCAAGAAGAGTGCCTATTATGTAATTATTTTTGTTATTTGATTTCATATATTATCATTTTTATTATTATTACCAAGTTTATTTTTACTACCGTCACTTTTTCCTGGCAAAATTACGACAAAGCAAAAGTACGACTTCAGAGAAAAATGAATAAAAAAGAAAAAAAAAATATTAGATAAAAAATAAATGAGTAAATAAACTAACAAAAAATAAAAAATAAAAATAAATAAATAAAATCGCAATAACAGCACAAATTCTTGCTTGATACGAGATTCATCTTTTCCTGTCTGTAAAATGCTATCGTCTTCGTCGACCTTCAAAAGTATTTGCTTTTTTTAGAATTTCTTCCCATCTTTTCTTAATTACTGATTGTTTTTCTTAGCTCGGTCCATCGGTCTGGCATTTCCTAAACCTTCTTTCTTCGTAGTTTTATATTTAATTATCATTTAATCATTTTATTATTATTATCATTATTATTATTTTAATCATTATCTTCATTATCATTATTATCATTATTATTATTATCATTATTATCATCATCATTACCATATTCGTTATCATTATTATCATTATTACTATTATCATTATCATAATCCTTGTTGTTATCGTTTCCTGTTATTATTATTATTAATGCTATCATCATCGTCTTTATTTTATAATCATGAGTAGTTTATCATTATGATCAATTATTGTTGTTATTATTATCATTATTTTGTCAAGTACCACAGTAATTACACGGGCAATATATAGTATAAGATGAGAATTGAATAATAAATCCATCTAACAATGATAGCTTTAACACAACTTGATTATATTGGAAAGTAAACAACTGTTGAAATAAGCCATAAGGAGTTAATGGTAGTAAGAAAATTTGTGTAGCAACGGTAGACTAGATTTTTATTTATTCATATTCTGGCACATTCTGGTTTGGAAGTTCGGAGCCTAAGAGTACTAAAATTGATTATAAACAAATATATGTTTAGTATACTCTGAAATTGAAATTTTTGAGAATTATGACTAATCACAGACTATCGACTAACCCCCTCCCCCAAAAAAAATAAAATAATAAAAAATAAAATAAATAAAATAAATAAATTAATTAATAAATAAAATACTAGCCAGTCATCAGGACTACGGTCGCTAGTAAGTTCGTTCTCATACTAACATGCAAGTTTTTTTCTTCTTTTTACAATATAGCTTTTCGTGTTTTAACATTTTCGTTCTTCCTTTTTGCGACACTTCTAACTGAGAGGTAATGCTAACGGTTGGGTCTTAATAGTTCTTATAAGCGCCATGGTTAAAAACTCAAGCATTCGGACCCTGAATTTAACATTTGTTGTTATACTTTTCAGTCAGGAAAGGAATAACTGGCAACTCATAACCTGGTGAACTCCGATTCGCCCAAAAATTTCTAGAGAGAAAAAAAAAACGACTAATTAAGCGGTGTAAAAGACAGAAATGTTCAAATAAAAACAATAAAATATACTGCGTATAAGTTTTAATTAAACAAAATATATATGTAAATATAAACATCAAGTCAGCTGATCAGAATCTACAACGATCCTTCACGAATTGGAGTACTCTAGAATCGGTTGTGTTGCCAGTTTCTTCTTTTTTCTTCTGGGACTGGACGGGCTATGGTGTCCTTGAATACTAATTTAAGGGCTTTCCTAACATTATCTTTTCTCTCGCAGGTAAATGTTGCA
>NW_020870941.1:149370-151870 GCF_003789085.1 Penaeus vannamei
ATCATTATTATTATTATTATTATTATTATTATTATTATTATTATTTCATTTTTATCATTAATATTATCATAGTCATTATCATTATTGTCATTATGATTTTGATATCATTTTGGCATCATCATTATTGACATCATCATTATCATTATCGTTAGCATGAGTGTTATCATCATCATTACTATTATCATCGTTAGCAGTAGTAGTCGGCAGCGGGGAGGGGAGCGTCGAGGAAAAAACTAAGAAAGAGATAGAAAGATAAAAAAGAGAAAAGAAGGAATGGAGACAAAAGAAGGCAGGAGGGAGGGGAGGGGGAGGGGGAGGGGGGGGGCGAGAGAGACAAAGGCGCAAATCGCTTTCTTTCCGAATGAGACAACTTGGCCGCGGCTTGTCCAGCGAGGCGGCGGCGGGAGGAGGCGTGTGTGGAGGGCGGTTCGCTTCTAGCGGTTCACTTTAAGTAGTTTTCTTCGTTTTCTGGCGGTTCACTTACAGCGGTTCTGCCCCGGCGGTTCACTTGTAGCGGTTCACTTTAAGTAGTTTTCTTCGTTTGAGGGCGGTTCGCTTCTGGTGGTTCACTTACAGCTGTTCTCTCCCGGCGGTTCACTTTAAGCAGTTTTCTTCGTTTCTGGTGGTTCACTTACAGCGGTTCACTTTAAGTAGTTTTCTTCGTTTCTGGTGGTTCACTTACAGCGGTTCTCTCCCGGCGGTTCCCTTCCTGCGGTCCACTTTAAGTCGTTCTCTCCCAGCTCTCCATTTTTTGGCGGTTCTTTCCTTAGCAATCTCCTTTCTGACGGTCCACCTCTGCCGGTTCTTCCCCAGCACCTCCTCCCTTCCAGGTTACTCTACACAGGAGGTTCCCCACCTACGTCTAGAACCTACAGCTACAAGGATGCCCTCTGGTCCTACCCAACGGCCGAGCTATGTGTTTTTATATGATTTTCTCTAAAGTTTTATTGGATCCCTTCTTTGTTCATGGCCCTTACCAACAAGCCTTTTATTTATTTATTTACCTTTTTATTATCATTATAATTATTATTTTTATTTTTATCATTATTATCATTGTTATTATTATTGTTATTATTATTATCATTGTATTATTGTTGTTGTTGTTATTATTGTTATTATTTATTATTATTATATTATTATTATTATTATTATTGTTATTATTATTATCATTATCATTATTATCATTATTATCAAGATTATTTTAGTCGTCCCTGTATAGCAAGGACTAAGAAAAGAAAACCTTTACAGATAAAAATTATTCTCCGTCACTACATCTGAACTCCTGTGTAGGCTTTATTTTTAGTCCTGGTTTTAAATTCAAATCCTGGTTTTAGCTTCATTACAGGTCTCATTTTAGCTCTTCATTGGGTTTTTATCAAGGTTTCATATTCAGGCGAGGTTTTGGATTCAAGTTTCGGTTTTAGTGCAGGTTTTAATCTTAGTTTCGGTTTCAGTACTAGTTAAGGACTGGTTTCAGCAGCTTCAGACTGGTTCCTTTTGTTATGTCTCATTTCTCCCACTTTTTTCCCTCCTCCTCCCTACCGCCACTACGCCTGCCACCTCACCCCCCCCTCCCCTTTTGCTAATTTCAGTCTTTCGTGAAATCTAGTTTTTTTTAAGTTTCAGTTTCAATACAGCTCTTAGTTTCAGTTATTCTTAGTTTCTCGGTTTCAGACCCGTTTCAACATCTTCAGGATCTCATTCTCCCCTTCCCCCCCCACCTACTTTTCCCTCCTCGTCCCCACCGCCTCACGCCCCCACGCCCATCTCCCCTCCTTTGCTCCGCTGCCACCAGATGTCTCCCTCAAGCCGGCCAAGATAGATGGCGCTTCCCGGCTCCGCGCTGGAGCGAATTCCGAAGTTTGGTCCTTGGAACTTGTCCGGATCCTTGCTCTTCGACTTGCTTGTAAACCGGGGGGCCAACGCGAGCAGTATCCCCTCTGTCGCATTTCTCTGCTCCGGTTATATACATTCCTGCGTTGTTTGGGAGGCCGCGATGGAGAGGGTGTCCGGTCTTCGCATGTCAGGGGCTGCGTTATCCCTCTTTTGCGAGTTTGTCGTGATCTTCTCATTCTCTTCTTGTTAGGTTCTCTCTTGCTAAAGAAAAAGGCAAAAAAGAGAGAAAAAAAGATCTCACTTTTGGTTTCCATTTTGATTTATGCTTTACTAATCAGCTGTTGCTTATTATTATCATCATTGCTTTTTTAATACCTCTATACGTCCTCAGATTCTGGAGGTATTTAGCCATCGCGAAATTCTTAGCATATTTTCAGGCTTCCATAATTTTTTTTCCGTTCAAATAAAACTCGAAGCTCTCACTCAGTTCTAATTTATGGCCTGCTATTCGACTCCTCAATATCACCTTTATAATAAATCACCAACGTCACCGTTTTATATACACTCTCCCTGGAAAGTCCTTTGTCCTTATCTGTTGCCTCGACCAGCAGATAAAAAAACGTTATGAAAATACTGATGATCCTGGACACGAAACCATTAGTCT
>NW_020870941.1:156870-157950 GCF_003789085.1 Penaeus vannamei
ACTCCTTTCTCATCCTTCCTCTCACCACTTGTTTCCTCCTCCTTTCCCTCCCTTCCTCCTCTCTCTCCTTTTTCTTTCCCTCCGTCTCACCCTCTCCGTCCCCTCCCCTTCTCTTCCAACCCTTCCTCTCTCCCTCCAACTTTTTCCTCCCTCTCCCCTCCCTCTCCCCTCACTCCTCCCAACTTTTTCCTCACTTCCCTCTCTCCTCCCTTCCTCTCCTCCCACTTTCTTCCTCCCTTTCCCTCCCCCCTCTCCCTCTCCCCCCCACTACTTCCTCCCTTCCCTCCCTCCCCCTCTCCTTCCATATGGTTTCGATCACGTTTTCTCAGAATCCCTTCATCTGCCCAGCAAAGCTCCCTTCATTACGGGCATCCTTAGGAAGGTTGCATTACGTTACGGCACAGGCGCGAGAGAGGGGGAAACGACGGTATTTTACTTTCTATTTATTTGTTTGTGTATTGAGAGGGGGAAACGACGGTATTTTACTTTCTATTTATTTTTTGGTATTGAAGAGGGGGAAACGACGTATTTTTCTTTTATTTGTTTGTGTATTCTATTTCTAATTTGTTTGTGTATTGAGAGGGGAAACGACGGTATTTTACTTTCTATTTATTTGTTTGTGTATTTCTATTTTCTATTTGTTTGTGTGTATTGAGAGGGGGAAACGACGGTATTTTAACTTCTATTTATTTGTTTGTGTATTGAGAGGGGGAAACGACGGTATTTTACTTTCTATTTGTTTGTGTATTGATTGAGAGGGGGAAACGACGGTATTTTACTTTCTATTTATTTGTTTGTGTATTGAGAGGGGGAAAGAACTTTCGAAAACGACGGTATTTTACTTTCTATTTATTCTATTTTTTGTTTTGTATTGAGAGGGGGAAACGACGGTATTTTACTTTCTATTTATTTGTGTTATGTAGAGAGGGGGAAATGACGGTATTTTTACTTTCTATTTATTTGTTTGTGTATTGAGAGGGGGAAACGACGGTATTTTTACTTTCTATTTTTTGTGTATTGAGAGGGGGAAAACGACGGTATTTTACTTTCTTTTATTTGTTTGTGTATTGAGAGGGGGAA
>NW_020870941.1:176482-178982 GCF_003789085.1 Penaeus vannamei
TTCTGTTAAACTCTCTTAAATCCCGTTTAAGTCTTCTCGGTCAGCAGTAAGCCTTAGCACATGACACAGACTTCAGGAAAAAGCGATAAGGGTTTCAGAGGTATGCACTGTACCCTAAACTGCAAATATCCTTAGTGTTTTAAATTCCCGTTCGTCCGGCTGGCATGTCTCAACCTCTTGCCGGAAACGCAAAGAATTTTTGTTTTCTTTTTTTTATCCCTTCGATAGATCCTTCCCTTGATCTCTCTGCGCTTCGCCTCCTTCGACTGTTTCCACGCTTGACTCACCTCCATTTCGCGCATGACTCACCTCCATTGCAATGTCCCGGTAGCCCTATCAAATTAACCCGACTCGTTGGATTTGCCAAGTGGTGAAGATTGCTCCGCCTCCTGTGAAGATCTTCAGCCCAGGGTAATATTCCTCGAGGGCGGGAAGACATTTTCTCGCCTCGTTTCTCGCTCGGTCGTCGTGGCCACCGCCGCCGTCTGCCGTTCATCTGGGCCTCGAAATCTGGTGTTCCTTGAGGTACTCTGCGGATGCTGTCGGTGGACTGTTATCATTATGACTCGTGCTATAGTGACTGTTTTGGTTGAGCTGCATTATGAAATATGGCGAAAACTAGTAACAAATCGGATGTGTATGTTTGCCAGATGAACGAACTAGTATGTATGTACCACACGCACAGAAACGTGTGTTTGTGTGTGTGCGCGCGCATCTATGTTTGCATGTTTTATTAGCTTTGGGTTTACGTTAATAGATCTTGTTAATATGACTAAGAAGTTCGTTCATTTTTCATGACTTTGAGTAAGTCTTGCAATATATCGTGTTTCTACTGCACTCCACTGATTAGACCGTCTCACGCTCATAGACACACACATTGCTATGATATGCATCATATTATCCACATTTGGGTAGTGATATTGCGTTGTGTGGGTATCAAGAACTACCTGCGTTTTTCCTCTTATAAAACATTACTTTCTTCGAAGCCCAATTTAAAGCATTAAGTAAAATTGTGGCTTCATTTTCCTAACTTTTTTTTTTTTTGGCCGGTTTGACATTTTATCGCTAATACATATTGGTCCTTCTACCCTTTCGATTTTTTATCACTGTTTTAGAATAAGCAGTGATTTCAGTTAGCATTGTGTGTGTGCTTTTGAGAAATGTCCTCATACATGCAAAGATTGTATGAAGCATGATCTTGAATGGTCTTCATGTTATTAATGGTTTGACTTTCTGTTCTTTCAGATACTGAAGAAGACTAAAGAAAATAAAGGAGAAGAAAAAAGATGGAGAAGGATGGTAGGCGGACCAGAGAAACCCGAAATGGAGTAATCAAAAGGACTGACTGTCTCGACCGATAAAGAAATAAGAAAACAAAGGAAAGACTCTAAGAAAAGAGGTTCAGAGAGAGAGAGAGAGAGAGATAGAGAGAAAGCATCAATGAGCCAAGGCAGAAGTGGAGACCCGACGTCCCGAAGAGAAGGGCCGAGGAGGCGCTGAAGATCGGGGACGAAAAAGCGCGGGAAAAAAAACATCGTTCGAACTAAATGCGCACGCTAGGCTCCCCGACGACGCAGCTGCGCACGAGGGCCTGATCCGTGGCGATCGTGGGGGCTGAGTGATCCATGGCGCGGGACTGCGAGTGATCCAAGCGAGGGCTGAGCCAGGTGTCATGGCGGCGGCCCCTCTGCGGCGTCTGTGTGTTCCTGCGAGAGGCGGCCTGGATCCAAGATGATACTGCCACCCTAAGTTCTGACTTTTGAACACGATCTGAAAAAATAATAACTATTAATAAATACGATAACCCATAGTAATACCAATAATAGTAATACTAATACTAATAATTGTTATCAATAAAATAACAATAATATTAATAACTATGATAATATAATAATATCAATAATGATAATAATAGTAGTAATTATACGATAATAATAACGGTAGTAACGATAAAGATGGCTGTTTAGATTTTGATTTCGTAACCGTCAGTGATTTTTCGCTACCTCAGGGAGTTTTCCTCTTCTCATTTCCCTCAAAGTTTGCGTTCGTGTGATGGTTGCAGCTGGAGGATCGTCCGCGTCCCTAACTCGGTGATGGTGATGCAGTGACGCTCTCACAATAATCGTACAGAAATGTCATTAAGGACAACCTGGGCCTCTAAGTTTGAATATCTGGCGGAAAGGCGGACATTATCACTCTTTGCGCTGTCGGTGCGAGGCAGATCTCCCTCTCTCCAGCCTGCGAGCTGCGGCCACGAGACGAGATAACAGTGATCGATCATGTTATTACCTCACAAGGCTTGTGGCAGAACTCAGACTTTGGCGAGTCTTCCCTTCCGGAGATAGAGGCCCGGGCCGCCATGTGACGTGCCGTGGCTGCCCGCTCGCTCTCTCCGCCACCTTCACTCTTCTCCGCGAACTCAGCATCCGGATACTCTCTGGTCTCCTCGAAGTACTCTCTGCTGCTGCTCTCTTGCAGGAAGAAAGCTTCAGTTCTATTA
>NW_020870941.1:196482-198982 GCF_003789085.1 Penaeus vannamei
ATAATTTTCGAAACTCCAATAATCATTTACATTACCTGCATACAACCACATTTAGATTCCTTAATAACCTAATTTACCTGAAATTACCACTAACGCAAGTCTGTAACCGTATTTAAAACAAAGGTATACGGAATTTCTTACCATTCACTTTATTAGCAATATACAAGCAGAAATTCTTATTACATTTCTTTACGTGTTAACTTGCACATTTTCAATATAATTTCAACATGCCTTTTACATACAAGTGCAGTCAACAGCTGTCAAGCCCTACAAGAAGCCCCAAAGTGTTAGAATTAAAGTAGAAATGATAGAATGTTGTAATTGGTCCATCTGCGAAAAAACAGCCAATGCTTTTGAGAGATGCACATCATTTAGCATAGCAAATACATTTAGATTCAGGTTTCTATTTAAATGATATACCAGACATCGGATGTTGTAATTGTGGCTGTGCATGACCAGCCGAGTGATAGTTAGGAACAAGGGAAAAAGGCCTGAGTTTTTTTCCGAAGGGTTTACACTTGTCGTCATTATCCATACCCACTCATACCCACCCGCCCTTAAACCTCCCAGCGACTTGGTTTTCTATCGAAGAAAGCTAGATCCTGGACGCCAAAGTATAACAGGTTTAAAACTGCGTGTTCGTACATCCCTTTTCGAGTCGAAGAGTCCTCTTCAGCGACTTCATGTCCCGGATAGTGTTGAGGGATCTTGGGCATATTACGGCTCTCATAGGCCTACCGGGTGCTCTCTTGTTCCGTCGGAGTCCAGTAGCCTCACTGGCGCTTTCACGTCTTGAAGAGATTTGGTAGGCCTATTGGAGGAAATGTAAAGCCTGTTGGGTGATCTCACAGCCGATCCAGGCCGGCGATCACTCTTTCTGTTGTCCTCGGAGTAAACGAACAAACCTGTTCCTCTTTGTTCACAGCATGAAGATATTAGTGTATACTAGTGACCTGCATCGTGTGGCATGATGCTCTAGATGTTCGGCAACCATCACAAGTCTCGCTAGCAACAGCCATAATAAAGAGCAATAAGTGTGTCCTCTAGGCAGGTAGGCGAACTGCAGACAAAGTAGGCTCAGAATATGTTTGAGAAAATGAATCTTCAACCTGTTCATTGATGATTGATTATCCAAACAAACTGACACTTGCAAATGAGTAAATAGGCTCACAGGCAGCTACAAGGTAATTAAATGCACTGCTTAGGCAATTTAAACTACGAATTAACTGAAATGTTTAATGGCTTTCACAGAATTTCGCTAAATTTTTACCAGAAAACAGCATTTACCCGGCTGGATAGCGTGTGCAATTGTTAATGATAATTTTCTCCATCAGTTTCACTTTTAAGGGTATCTGCAATTCAAACCACGATTAATGCAGGTGAATTTTTCACCTTTCACGCCTTAAGCTTCCAACACACCTATATTTATCTTCTCATGTATGTTATTGGTCTTTGAGATTCATATGCAACAAAGACAAGGATGCAGTTAGAGGCAGTAAATTTTTTGAAGATGATGCATTCCCAGATTTCCTGAAGCCAAACTTGTGTCTATTATTTCAGATACAAAGGAGGAGCCATACGCTGTCAAATAGGAATTTCTGTGATTAATTTGTAAGAGAAAGAGAATTTTGTGTTCAGTTTATGGAAGATATGTTTGGAGACTGATCCTCTTTTACGAATAAAAGTGTAGGTGCATATAGGTTGGTTGTTCCGTCACTTCACGATCCACGGCTTAACCTGGCGAAAAAAAAAGTTGTTGACATCGCCACGTGGAAAAGTCACCCAAAGGCGTTAAAGGAATCATTCTCTCTCTCTCTCTCTCTCTCTCTCTCTCTCTCTCTCTCTCTCTCTCTCTCTCTCTCTCTCTCTCTCTCTCTCTCTCTCTCTCTCTCTCTCTCTCTCTCTCTCTCTCACGTCTTTACATTCATATATCATTATTCTTTCTATATTTCATTATTCCATGCGTACCACCGATCAAAATTTTGGTCGATAGTGTACATATTATATATATATATATATATATATATATATATATATATATATATATATATATATGTATGTATGTATGTATATATTATATATATATATATATATATATATATATATATATATATATATATATATATATATATATATACATACATGTACTTACACCCACACCATTATATAAAATACATACATATAGAACACACAAAAGTGATTTACCAAGCGGGAGTCTTTGCTGAAGATATCCCATATTATATGATAAAGAATCTTCCATATTCGTTTTTTAGAACAAATGTCCTTTTTTTACTAGTTAATCTGTAGTGTTCCTTTATGTTCAATGTTTAGAGTGAACACTTGGGCGTTTTAATACATTTTCAACGTGCTATGCAACGACATCAAAACACCAGTAGAGAAACATATGTTCAGGTATTGTCTTCACCTGGATCTTCATATGTCCAGTTATATACTTCCACTTCCCTCCCTCCTCTCTCTCCTCTCTCTCTCTCTCTCTCTC
>NW_020870941.1:206482-211482 GCF_003789085.1 Penaeus vannamei
ATTACATCGTTACCATCTACCATTTTTTTATTCTTTTTTGTATACTATCCCAATTATTATTCCAAGACTATTATTATCTCCTCGATCTGTTGTTATCTTTCGAAAGCCATGAACTGTTAATGTACTATCGTATAATCTAAAGTATCCATACACAAACACACTCATCATTAAAACCCGGTGACACAACCAGACCTATTGTTCTCAAAGCTCACCCACCGAGTTGTGAAATCTACCACACTAACCCGAATATTGCTCTAGGCACCGTACACTGTGCCAAGGACTATGTAAGTGTTTATATAGACCTTGCACTGCGCATGCATATACACGCCTTTCCACCCTCGGTCACAGTTGGTCCACAGTTAACATCAACAAAAGGACACTTGCTGCAACTATCATTTATCGTTCTCATTATCATAGTCATTGTTTGGTAGTAATAGTAGTAATCATTATTTTTATCATAATCATTAATTTATAATAATTTTATTGTTACTATTATTGTTAAGACTTCCACCATCATTATTATTACTGTTGTTATAATCATTATCATTATTATTATATCATCATCGTCATTATCATCATTATTATTATCCTTATAGTTATTACTGTCTTTTATTGTCATCCTTATTGTTGTTGTTGTTATTTTAGTTTTCATTATTACCATCATCATAGTCATCTTTATCATTAGTATCATTATTTTTATTATTATCTTTACCATCATCATCATCATTTTTATTCTCATTATTATTTTGTTATTATCAAGACGCTCATTGCCAATGTTGTCAATATCATCATTATCATTATCCTCATAGCTATTATTATTGATATTATCAATGCTGTTATTGTTATCATTATCACTTTTGTTATCATTATTATTGTTGTTGTTATCATTATCGGTATTACCAACTGTGTTGTGATTGTTTGATTATCATTATTTGATGTACAATCATTATCATTACTTATTCTTTATTATCATTATTATTGTTATTGATATTATCATTATTATTATCACTATTGTTGTTATTTTTATTATTATTATTATTATTATTATTATTATTATTACTATTAATGTTATCATTATTGTTATTGTTATTATCATCATTATCATTACTAATATTGTTATCATTATTCTCATTATCATTATTATTATTATTATTATTATTATCATTATTATTATCATTATTATTGTCATTATTATTCATACCATCATTAGTACCATCCTCATTATTGTTAGTTATTTTTTTATTATTATAATCATCATCTTTTGTGTAATCATTGATACTAATACTATTATTGTTTTCATTTATGGTGATTGTTATTTCTATTACTATTATCATTATCATCATCATTATTGTTGTTACTGTTATTATCATTATCGTTCTTATAATCATTATCATCATCATCATTATAATTATTACCATTGTTATTGTTATTATCATTATTTTATCATTGTTATTATCATCAATATCATTGTTATTATCATCAATATCATTATTCCATATTTTCATTCACTATCACTATATTTCCATTGTATGATTATTGCTATTAATATTAATACTACTATAATTCTTGTTGTTATTGTGAATTGTGAAGTTATTATCATATATTTTCTGTTGTAATCTACTACAGTTATCATTTTCATAAATATAATTAGTCGTTATTCTTATTGTCATTATTGTTGATTTTCCTGCTGTTGATATCATAATTATCACCATTATTATTTTCATATTATCATCTTTATTATCATTGGTATTGCTATGATTATCATGATAATAAATATATTGCTGATGGTGATGGTAATCATATTAGAATATGAATATTATTAGATTGATAATAATGATAATGGTAAAAATGATGATGGTGATGATGATGATGATGATGATGATGATGATGATGAGGAGGAGGAGGAGGAGGAGGAGAATACTAATAATAATTATAATCATAATATAATGGTAAGGATAATAATGATAATAATAATAATAATAATAATAATAATAATAATAATAATAATAATAATAATAATAATAATGATAATGATAATGATAATAATGATAATAATAATGATAATATCAATGATAATCATAATAATGATAATAATAATAACAACAATAACAATAACAATAACACTAATAATACTAATGATGATATTGATGATGATACATATACTACTACTACTACTACTGCTAATAATATAGGTAATAATGACGATAAAATAATAACAATAACAACAACAACAATAATAATGATAATAATAAAGATAACAATAATAATAAGAGTAATAAGGATTATGATGATACTAATACTAATACTAGTAATAAAGATAAAGATAAAGATAATAATAATGATAATGATAATAACACTAACAACAACAAAACAACAAAAATAATGATAATCATAATAATAATAATAATGAGTGATCATATTAAATATAATAATACTGTTACTCCTATCCCTACTCCTACACAACCAATGCTGCTGCTACTACTACTACTACTTCTACTACTACTACTTCTACTACTTCTACTACTACTACTACTACTACTACTACTACTACTACTACTAATACTACTACTACTACTACTACTACTTCTGTTGCTGCTGCTACTGCTGCTGCTGCTATCACTACTACTAATAAAACTACGACTAACAACACTGATAAAATCAACAATAACAACAGCATATCATAATGATAGTGATAAGAGTAAATCGTAAGATAATCTTAGAAGTATGAGTAATAATCGATGGCGCTCAAGTGTGCGTGACTCACACTCTCATTATAGTATGAATGCAGAGCATATGCCGTATTCAATTTCCCTTCTAAAGTCGTTTTCGTTCTTTCTGATGAGTGAAATGTTTTACTTAATTTAATTTAGTAGTTGATTCTACTGTTTTAACCACTTTTGACGATTTTAAAAACGTTCGAGAAATTAAGGTCACGCAGATACATACGCAGTGAACTTTCTCGTGATTTTCTTCAATAAAGGAGTACTTTACTCACGTCCCGTGCATTAATCATAACACACACGCACGTTATTGATTATCACGTGCTTTCACTATGTTGCTTCTGTGTTATTTGCCAAGTTTATTTCGCAATAGAGAGCAACGAATGTGGTTTTCGCGCTTGGCTAATTTTCGAGGCTTTTGAATGAACGCCACTGTCGATTCTCGTCGTAAAGCAAGGGATATTGTTACTTTTCAATTTGTGTTTTAGAAACGAGAGGAAATAACGAAGAAAAGAGGAAGAGAGACCGGAGAACCAGTGTGAACCAGCCGAGAACCGAGAGATTTGCGCATCCCGATGGTGACCAAACGGGGGCGGTTCTTTGATGTTTGTGAAAATGGCCATCTTACGAGAGATGTAAATTGACCTTTGGAACCCAGAATTAACCCCCTGCACCTAGGAACCGCAGTGAACCGAGCCCCCGAGACCCGCAGAGGGCCGAACCGAGGGCGAACCGAGGGCTTGCGCATCCCGATGGTGACGGGGCGGTTCTTGGTGTTGTTCTCTGCCTCCTGTGTGTGACGTCAGGAGCTCCTATGACTTCCGTCTCAACCTGCTGTTCTAATCACGTGTTAAAGGGCCTGTACGCTCGTCCTGGACAGGCTGGGGTGGCGTGAGGTGTTATGAGGTGGTATGAGATGGTGTGAGGTGGTTGGATTGGTGTCGAGTCGCCGAAATAAGGAGGGTGAAAGGGGGAGCCTCCTCCTTTGCCTCCTCATCCTCACTGCGCTCTTCTGCACTAAGGGTGAACACTACACTCCTCAAGGGTGAACAACTGCACACTTTTCCTCGCCTGCTCAGTGGTTGGAGTGTGGAGCAGGAAAATTACGCAAGAGGACCTGCGATTCTCGGCCACGCCAACAAGGGTAGATATGCCTCTTCTGTGATAGTCATAATGATATTGATAACAACAATGATAGTTGTAATAATTAAAACCGTAACAATAACGTGTATTATGCATCGGAATGTGATTAGATAAGTCATTTGGGAGGAGTATTTTTCCTGGTGTATTTGCTCTCTGTCGATGGGAAATTTCCAGATGTGACCTGGTGAGATTTTTTCCTATTTTGAGATGAGGGAAATTTCATTAGTTATTTTAAAATGTTGAAGATGTTTGGGAAAATAATTGTGTGTTTGTTGGTATAGAGAAGGCTCGATATACAGAGAATTTAGCATAAACTTTATTCCTTCTGTCATGCACACAGATGTTGCAGCTTTGTCATTCTTGCTTGCGCAATCTTGCCATGTTCATTTCAAGGGGAAAAGCAGGAAACATATCAGGGAAATGAAAGTGCAGTATATGTAGAAAGTAGCTTCTGCGCTGTATGATATACATCTACAACACGCAATACTTTAAATTGGTTTTGTACTCTTATCTCGTCAGAATATGCATATAACTTTGGCAAGTTTACTATCGCTATACTTTCATTCACAATGATATGAATGACATCAATTATGTGAAAAAGGCTAATGAATTTGTACATTTTTGGAGATATATATTATAGTATTGTGACCCATTTTATCTAAAATACTCATTATGCATGCTGTCATGGAAATAATGGGTTTTGGAAATTTCAGCTGTTCTAGGTTAATTTAATTTATACTAGGTAGGGCTAGCCTAGGCTAGGTTAGGTTAAGTTAGGTTAGGTTAGGTTGTGTTAGGATTATATTGAGTTTTTATTAGATTTTCAAGTATGTCATGATTAAGCTTGGTGAAACTATTAACGGAAATGAAGTTTGGTTATGTTTCTATGCCTTCCAAAGACCTTTTCCCAGAGTTCATAATTGAAAATATAGAAATTTTGACCCGGTTTGAAGACCACAGTTTGCACACTGATTTATATATTTTTTTCTATATAAAGAAATGCACACCACAAAAGAATTGCAATCCCCTCACACTGAGTTTTTGTCTGTTTTCTATAAATTGGCACGAAGTGCTAATAAAGGGGAGTACAAGGGGGCTTGCCCCCTGTCTAGGGAATAAATAGAAAGTAGGAAAGGT